>JACCIZ010000453.1:0-126857 GCA_025506415.1 Flaveria robusta
GGTGCTTAATTTCATTTATCTATTTGTTTAGCTAAGTTAAGATGATTATTAAAATATGGAAGTAACTTGTTGTTAATGTTCAATTTATTTTATAGTTTAACTATGGTAAAAATGATTTGATGTTACAACATTTTAGGGGCTAACTCATTGAGTTTCATGTTATTTTATATTCATTTGACATTTTTTTGGCCCAACCTGACCCATTTCCCTCCTAACAAAAATCCTAGATCCACCACTACTTATATATGTAGAATAAACTGCATATCATGGTATGAGATCATAGAAGTTTTCAATAGAAAGCTTTTTCATGGTGAAACTAAGATGAGGTACAAGTAGAAGCTTATGCATCATTTTTAAAGTACTTCATTATTAGCTTTCAATATTAATGGTATTTTGCATTTTAGCAGTCTTGGTTTTAAAATGTGCACATCAAGAAAACATAATGCGATGGAGATCATATCGCTGCAATTGATGTGATGTAATTCCATGAAGCGCAATTGATGCGCTTGATGCGACGCATGATGCAGTTGATCGGTACTCCAACAAATTAGCAGTTGATTGGTATTCAAACAAATTAGACCATCAACTGCAATGGGTCTTAGTTTTCCCAATCTCATTAAACAAAACAACTAACCATCAATTGAAGAAATCTAACCATCGATTGAGCAATGGATTTGAGTATTAAAACAAGTTAAACACTTGATTGAACGAATCTCACAAAAGATGATGATGTCTTATATTTTAGTGTTTTATAGTTAACAATGTAAAATCTTATCTATATACAAAGTGTTGAAAGAAAAAGGTATATGAATGCTGCTAAAGAAAAGAAAGATGCAATACAATCAAAGATCTCAGCTGCAGAGTCTCCTAAAGAATACTTATCTATAACCAACACAATAAGAACAATAAAGCTCCAAAATTAGTTTCAATACATGTTACCACTTTACTGTTAGGACTAAATTTCCAGATGAATGCAATCAACATCATAAATCATAAATGACTGAATTTAAAAGTTGAATCAGCTATGATCTGAATATGGAAATGATGAAGATTTGATATATAATAGATACATACACCAGCATAAGCAGCATCCAAGTAGGAAACGTTGATCTCCACAGAAACTCCGGTGTCAGTCACATTGTTCACCGTCGGAATTGCAGATCCACCCACCACATCCACCAGCGCCGCCGTCGCTCCGCCGTGCAAGTACTTACCTGCATTCTTCAATTCCAATTTCGCCATTACACAAGCACAATCAATAAACGAAAATTAGGGTTTTGAATGTTATATAAGGAAATTGGAGATGAAGAAGCTAACCAGCAAACGAGGAGGCACTTTCATTGAGCAGAGGACGCGACCACGTTCTACGAGATCTACTTTAGGGCCTTTCATGATCAATGATTCGAAGAAGCTATAAGGCATTGAATCAATGTCATTTGATGATACACCAGATGTGGTTTTCTGCAAGTAGTTCTTCACAGATTCAAAATCCATCGTTGTGTGTTGGATTTTTATACTTTTTCTTCTTCGTCTTCTTCTTTCAAGCTTATGGCCTAAACGCCATGGATGCAAACCCCATCAGGACAAATGGCAGTGGGTCTTTGGTCGTTCTACCATGGTCAATACTTTCGACCTTTCGTTGACTTGTATCATGTAATATAGTAATTAAATTTTAAATTTTTTTTAATTTGATCATTTATAGATATATATCTCTTTTTTTAGTTTATCAGCCACCTCAAAAAGTACAGGTTCTAAATCGACTTATTTATTGTTTTTAATGTTTTACGTTTTATGTTTTACGTGTGTAGTTCAATGTTTTTAAGTCTAGTTTTCGTTTGGTTTTATTTTTGTGTTTTTACTAAAAACTAGATTATATTTTTAGTTAAAAAAACACAGGATGAATGGTTCATGAAATTTAGTTAAAACTTAATTAAAAAAACTAATCATATGTGACCCTCTCTGTTAATCATTATTATATCTTAGATTAAAAAAACAAGTTTAAGGTAATAATCTATAATTATATAAAAATATCTTGTAAAAAACATTAAAGGTAAAGTAAATATGGCTAAGGGCGTAAGTATAAAAAATAATAATACTATTTACATAATTTATTTATATGTAAATGTTGATGAAAATAATTAAATAATATTGTTATGTTATATACAAAAATCATATGTATATGTATAATTGAAAAAATGCATAAATTAATTAAAAGGTAAAAGAGTTGCAGAAAACGTCCTTTATGTTTAATTACATAGGTAGTTCTTTAGAGGTAAAAAGACCAAATTACCCTTGACTTAACAGAGTAACTTAATAGCAGTTAGTCTAAAGGACGAAATCTATTATAAAAGACATGCATAAAAGATGATTAGAGTACTTTTTAAAGATAAAGGATGATACATGCAATTTGTATAAACCTAAAGGATGTTTTCTGTAATTTTGTCTAAATTTTATTTTGTCAAGAAAGTGATGAATGAGAAGACGTGAGGTCGGAATTTTCAATATATGAATCTATATTAAAAAATAAAAAAAGCCTTGTTAATTATATTAAAAAAATAAAAAGTACTTAAAATTCACATCAACGTTCTACATCAGCATCAAAACAAAAATATATATATATTCTAATTGAAACAAAAAAAAAAACATATTAAAAATATGTTAAAACTTTTAATTTAAGTAAATATGAAAGTTAAGTTACCTAATTGAAATACTCCTCAAACTTGAGTTAACCGGTTGAAACAGTTTTAAAAGTTGGTTACTCTTTCACAACATCACCCCTTTTTTTGAACGAAAAACTTTTATGAGTAGCAAGTAGCTAAAACCCCGAGCAAGATACAAGAAAACAAAAAAAAGAAACAACACTTAACAACAACCAATAAGATTAAAATATAACGTTATCCTCACCTAGAAATTTTATTAACTTGTGTTTTCTCTTCTTGGGGTTGCTCTGTTTAGAATCCATACTTTAAGCCAATGCTTTAATGTATACAATTCGTTTTTGAATCGAATCCTTCATCTTTTTAAAGATGATATTATTTCTTAAGTGCTAGATACACCAAATAAAAATAAGAGAGACCGACTTAAATACTTTTTTTTTTTTTTTTTTATATTTCATCCCCATCAATAGTTTTATGTAATCTCAAGTAAATCATGAAATGAGAAGGCAAATATTAAAGGAATGTTACACACCATTGATTTAGTATGCATGAAGGAAAGCATCTTCTTGCTTTTGTCCCAAAAAGGCTAGTTTTTCCTGAATGTGAGTAAGTGGTAAAGCAGTTCTTGAAAAATTCAAGATGAACCTTTGGTAGTATCCCACTAGACCCAAAAATGAGCAAACTTTTAAAGGGGTCTTTGGTGCATTCCAATTCTTGATTACTTCAATCTTGGTTGGGTCTTCATGAATGCCTTTGTCGTTGATAACATAACCCAAAAATTGAACTTCACTTAGCCAAAATTCATATTTTGAGAATTTGGCATATAGTCGCTCCTCTTTAATAGCTCGAGAATTAGTCTAAGGTATTACTCATGATCAACTTTGGTTCGGGAATAGATTAAGATGTCATCAATGAAAACAATGACAAATTGGTCTAGGTATGGCCTGCAGACACAATTCATGAGGTCCATAAATACTACGGGTGCATTGGTTAGTCCTAAAGGCATGACCACAAACTCGTAATGTCTGTAGCGAGTTCAGAAGGCGGTTTTAGGTATGTCTTCTTCTAGTAGGTCTCGATCTATAAAGAACGAATATCTCCTTGTAATTGGTCGAATAAGTCATCAATCCTCGATAGTGGGTACTGATTCTTAATGGCTAATTTATTCAATTCTCTATAGTCGATATACATATGAAAGGATCTGTCCTTCTTTTTGAAAAACAAAACTAGTGCTCCCTACGGTGACAAACTTGGTCAGATAAACCCTATGTTTAGTAGTTCTTGTAACTGACTTGATAGTTCCCTCATTTCAGATGGAGCTAAATGATAAGGTGATTTGGCAATAGAGTTTTCTTCAGGTAGGAGGTCAATTTGGAACTTGACTTGTCGAGTCGGAGGTAATCTAGGCAAATCGTAAGGGAAAACATCTAGAAATTCACGGATGATAGGAACGTCTTATACCTCTTTTCTTTCGTCTTCTTTTCAATTATATGAGCCAAAAAAGCATGGCATTGCATCCTTAGGTAGCTGCGAGCTTTCATACAGGAAATGTTGTTTAGGTTTCTTTTAGGTTTCTCTCCATGAACGTGTAGGGTATCTCTAGATACTAGGGAATGCAAACTAGTTTCTTGACACAAATGATCTCAGCATGGTTGTCGAATAAACAATAAATTCCAACAACCACATCAAAGGTACCAAGCTTAACTAGGATTAGGTTGATATTGAACAAATGCCCATCAAGATTAACAATACAACCTTGAATAATAGTGTGAGATTGGATTAGTTTTCCATTAGCTAACTCAATAGTGTAATAATGTCTAACTTAGTGGGATCCTAAAAGGCATCGGGTGCTTTTAAAGCAAAGGCTCAACCATGGGCAGCTGGAGCCTTTTTATTGTTAATATTGTTTAGCTTAGGGCAACAGTTTTGAAAATAGTCAAGGCCACCACATCCATAGCAAGCCCTGATAGTGTTATTGGAGGAGGATTAACGATTGCAACATTATTGGTGTTGTCGGTAATAGGTGCTTTGAAGTGCTAAGTGATGTGATCAAATCCACCACAGTTGTTGCATTTGCAACACTCACCATTGTGGTGAAATGGGCGTTTGGGGCACTTAGGTAAATTGCCCATGTAGGGTTTCTTTAGCAGGAGCTTGATTGCTTGGGGCAACTTGGTTCACGAGTGTAGCAGGAGTCGCCATTCCAAACCATTTAGAAGTCTTTTGCTTTTTGTTGTCGAGACAATCCAACTTCTTATTCTAATATTAGCCTTCTTGGACCCTTTCTTTACTAATACCCCAGACTCGAATTGATCGTCATTTATGGTGGTCGATCAATCATATGGGTGACGGGTGTAACCATGTGGGGCACTAGGGTGCAAAGTTCATAGATTCGGGTGGTGTATTTCATGTGCTCATCTCCATCCATAGTATGGTTCCACATCTCAATCCCTATCTTTTGAAGTTCATTCTTAGGCAGAACTCTCAGATTAGTAGTTTTCTAAAGTCATTCCAATGCATAGCCATGGCAAGATTTCTACCCCTGGCTTGGAGTTAGCCATTCCTCAAGGTAAGGACTCTCTTGCGAAAACAACTTGAAGCATACTTCACCTTTAAGTTTTCTAAGCATTGACTTATATCTAGAGTAGCTTACATTTTCTCAAACCATTGTAGTAGGCCAGTTTGCGCCTTCGATGTCATAGAAATCTATAGGTTTGCATCACATGAATGTTTTGTAGGTGATGGTGTCATTTTTAGCATTTCCACCACTTCCATTACTTCCAAAACCTCCTGTATTACAAAGAGAATTGCTAATCTGAGTTACCATGTTTGGATTAACAGTAGCAAGCTGCGTGATGAATGCAGCAAGTTCAGCTGTTTTAGCATTGTCGTCGTGATGAGGAGCCATGCTATCAAGACAATAATATTTGATGAGTTTGATTTGTAAGTAGTTTCGTATAATAACCAAGAAAATAGTAAGCAACACAAGTAGTAAAGATAGTAGCAAAAGAAAATTGGCTTTCCAATAAAAGTAGATAATTCGAAAACACTAGTGTATATAGGCGCTTAATGTCGAGTACATAAATGCAAATAAAAGGAAATAGAAGCAAGCAAAAACATTTGAGAACGAAACATCAAATAGGTGTCTGGGCTGGTACAGTTTTCCCAAGTACATGACCCATCAAAGTGTGTAATTCCTTTAACAGCTTTCCTTTTGTTTTGTGGTGTGGAAGGAGTGACTTGTCTTCAAAATTAGATAGTTGGAGGTGGGTCAGTTGTAACCGGATATGGTCCAATCTAACTTTCAGCACTTCTGGTTGGACTATGCGGTCATCCTTGAATGGAGTTCCAATGGAGTTCCAGGGTCAAAATTCACTTTCAGCATCAGATAACAAATCCGCATCCATGTATATCCTTATTATCTTGGAAGAACTTTTTGATTCCTTTGAGAAGACATGAATGATCTGTCTCACCCTAACAGGTGGCAAAATATGTTGGGGCGTGTAAATTGTCCATAACACGTGATACTATTAAAGTGATAGTTTATTTAATCAACCCAATTACATAAGTCTTACAAAGAAACCATAAATTATTCAGACAAAGAGAACATAAAATAAAGTTTGATTTATTAACAAAGTCCACAAGCATCGTAAGTGTCATAAAGCTGTAGGCATCTCAAGCGGCATTTCATGTGCACAAATTTCACACCCCGGCTAAAGCGGAAACATCTAGGCGTGATGAAATTGAATCGGAACACAAGGATAAAGAGTAATAAAGGAAATTACTTATTAAAAGAGAATAGTTGATTACATCCAATTCTAATAACAAGTAAACTAAACAAGTAAATAAGTTTTCATTTTATTCAAAGTCTAACTAGGTATGGTATAACCCGACATTCAACACTTCTAGTTGGACTATGTGGAGGTTCTAAAATAGTGTTCTAGGGTCGATACTCACTCTCAGCATCTGATAGCAAATCCGGGTCCGTGTATATCCCTATTGTTTTCAAAAAACTCTTTGATTCCTTTAGGAGACATGAATGATTGGTGTAGGGTCAATAGGAAAATTCTGCTCTCTAAGATAAGTGTACAGTTTAGAATACCATATTCAATTGTGATGGGTTTTAGAATGGGAAAGATTTTGACAAGAAGACATTGAAAATGATTATTAAGGAGCTTTATGAGAATTGGATAATCCCTATTGTTTTCAAAAAACTCTTTGATTCCTTTAGGAGACATGAATGATTGGTGTAGGGTCAATAGAAAAATTCTGCTCTCTAAGATAAGTGTACAGTTTAGAATACCATATTCAATTGTGATGGGTTTTAGAATGGGAAAGATTTTGACAGGAAGACATTGAAAATGATTATTAAGGAGCTTTATGAGAATGGATAATGAGTTTTATAGTTTTTGAATAATAGAAATCAAGGATAAGATGATTCAAAATAGCAATGAGATGTTCCGAGTGTAAATGTTCAGTTCGCAAACCAAAACAAATACGTTGACTTATCAAGATAAGTGTACAGTTTAGAATACCATATTCAATTGTGATGGGTTTTAGAATGGGAAAGATTTTGACAGGAAGACATTGAAAATGATTATTAAAGGAGCTTTATGAGAATTGGATAATGAGTTTTATAGCTTTTAAATAATAAAAATCAAGGATAAGATGATTTAAAATAGCAATAAGATGTTTCCAGTGTAAATGTTCAGTTCGTAAACCAAAACAAATACGTTGACTTATCAAAGTCTTAGGTCAACCACAACCTTAATGAAGACACGCGTACCTATAAGCAGACACTCACCCCAAAGGTTCCTAGGTAATGTAAACAGATCCATCAGTTGATTTGGATTTACATGAATACCTTACCTAGACAGAACACCCCGAGATATAGGATCCAACTCTTCCAGCATTGTATGTGTTCAGTTATGAGACTCGGACTTTGACGGGATTTAAAAATCATAAGTAAGAATTCAAAATTTGAGATTTGAAAATCCTTTTGATTTGGCACAACGCCTTAGAATATGATTTGAGAATTGTGTGTGCATTGATTGTAATCAAAGTATAAGAATAATCATGTAAGGCATATCACATTAAATCCTATCTAAGCATATAAGATACATGAGAGTACTCATGTGTGAAATACTTAGTAATAGTCTAGGTAAAGTCCTATCTAAGCATATAAGATACATCTGAGGGCTCATGTGTAAGGTACTTCGTTATAGTCTAGGTCATTCCATTTCTAATAACCTAATTTTCTATAACCAAGGCACCGATACCAATTTTTCATACCCCGGCTAAAGCGGAAAAACCGAGGCGTGATGAAATTGAAACATAACACAAGGATAAAGAGTAATAAAGGAAATTACTTATTAAAACCGAATAGATGATTACCTTCAATTCTAATAACAAATAAACCAAACAAGTAAATAAGTTTCCATTACTTGAAAACATGCTAAAATATGTTAACTAAAATGTTGGTGAGCATATAAGATAAAAAGTTATAAAGGATAAAAGAAATTACTTATTAAAATCAAGTTTAGTGCCCATAGGATAAGATTGATGTCGAAGGTTGGTTATCAAGATTTGGAGTACAACATCAGATAATAGTATGAATTAATTCAATAATATACGTTAGATTTAAATAAGCAGGATTCGAGTTAAGCACGGGTTGAATATCAGGGGAGATAATGGTGCTTTATGTCGAGTGCATAGTTAGAAGTAATAATATAGTGGATAGATCGGGAATGAAGCGCTAACTAACGTCTAAGTTGGTGTGATTACCCTTGAAGCATGACGCACTAAGGTGTGTAACCTATCTAGCGGCTTCCCTTGTGTCTCGTATGGATGGAAGAGGAATGGTCTTTCTCACCCGATTGTATAGTTAAAGTTGGGTCTGCTACAACTACCTAAGGAAGCAATATGATGCTTTCTTGGCTCATATTATTGAAAAGAAGCCGGAAGGAAAGAAGCTACAAGACATTCCTATCATCCGTGAATTTCCAGAGCTTTTCCCTGTTGATTTTCCTCAACTACTTCCTAGTGGACAAGTTGAGTTCCAAATTTGTCCTCATACCTGGAGCAAACACTGTTGCTAAATCCCCTATCCTAACCCTTCCATATGGCAACAATGATTTTGTTGTATAATGTGACACATTGAACCAAGGCCTAAGTTGAGTACTTATGCAACGAGATAAAAGTCATTGCTTACACATCAAGAGAACTCAAGATCCACGAAAAGAACGACACTGATCATGATATTGAGTTAAGTGTTGTATTATTTTCACTAAAGATATGGAGACACTACGTCTTAGCTCACACACTCAATAGACAGGAGAGAAGCAAAACCTTCACGCACTCATGCAATGGGAATGATTATTCAAATGAATCTCAAAGATCAATTCTTAGAAGCTTAAAAACTAGTCCTTCCCAAAGATAATTTGAAGAAAAAACCGAAAAGTATAGTTGAGCATCAGCTAGAATTTAGGTCTAATCAAATCCTCTACTTCATGAACAAATATGGATTTCTAACTCCACAAATCTTTGAGAACTTATCTTGAATGAAGCTCACATGTCATGATATTCAATTCATCTAGACATTGATAAATGTATTAGGACCTGAGAGAATATTGTTGGTGGCTAGGAATGAAGAAAAACATTGCCAAATATGCTTGTCGCACTTGTTCAAAGGTCAAAGCTGAACATTAGAAACCCTCGAGATTACTCCAACAGCCTAATATTCCTCTGTTAAACGAATTTCCATGAATTTCATAACCAAACTACCCCAAACCTGTTGTGGACGCGGCTTGATTTAGGTCATATTCGATCGCTTGACTAACTCCGTTCACTTTCTCCCTATACATGAAGACTTCAAGTTGGAGAAGTTAGCCAAACTCTACATCAACAATATCATAAGTTGACATGGTTTTTCACTATCCATCATCTCTAACTAAGACATTCATTTCACTTCTAGGTTTCGACAAACATCACAGAAATCCTTAGTAACACATGTGGATCTTAGCAAGACTTATCACACTCAAACCGTTAACCAAAATGAAAGAACTATACAATTCTTGAGGATATGCTTAGAGTTGTATTCTCATCATCAAAATCAGAAGGAACTTTAAACGAGGTCCTGATTTCACCTAGGAATGCGAATACCAGATGAAGCTCAAATACCCACACCTTTTTCAAGCTAACACGACCTCTACTAGTTATATTTTGGGACAAAGTTTCTTTAACTACGGGAGTTCGTGACAACCATGATAATATATTGCTTTTGTGTTAAGCACTTTCGTTTATCTCAATTTGAATTCTCTGCTTATCTATTTGATCTCTATCTTATAATCTAGATTGGATATTTCATTTTCATGAATCCACATTGTTTCCTACTTGATCAGGATTCTTAAATCTCAAGCTAATTTGCTCTATCATTTCTATTGCATTTCAAATTCTATTCTATGACATCCACAACTTCTCTCTTATAAAACTATTATCACCTTATGAATGCATAATATAAGGACATAGCACACTTGTGTAAGGTGAATTAACCATTACGGTGCGCAACGTAATGGTGAATTTACAGATGCATTGGTGTGTGTTGAAATTCTGTTGTGTAGCCATTACCCATACCTTTAAAAAAGTTCTAAATTCAATCTCCCATGAGGAAATTCTCTTAACTAGGGGAGGCTATAACATTCTTGATTTTTCATGCTTAACTCTTTGATGATTCTAGTACTTCAAAGTAACCATTGGCTGAATTCAAGAACCTATTTATGAAAACTATCTCATGTTTATGCATTATGATTCATGATGAAGCTATTAAATGTTAGTATGATTCTATGATAACACGTGTATAAATACTAGGTCTTGCTATAAACAGTAACTTGGAAGTTCTCTAATATTAATCAAATTCCAAAACAATGTTAAATTACAACATAAGTGTAACATATATAACTATATAAGGGCAAAAATGTACTATATGTGTAACTTAGGGTTACATATGTAATTTTTGTTAAAAGGATAAAGATTTAATTAAATTAAGTCCTATAATTATCTAGACATAATATATATATATAAATATATATATATATATATATATATATATATATATATATGCATGGATAATTACGAAATTATATATACATATTATTTTATTATTTTAATCATTTTAAGTGATATATATCTAATAAACTAATAAATAATTAACTAGTAATTATCCTAAATCAAACAAATATTAAACTAAACTTATTTTAACTCTAAAATATTAAAATAATTCATTCATCCTCATTCCTACTAAAATATATGAGTTTATTAATATAAATATTAAGAAAATCAATCATAATTGAAACCTAAAACTTTAATTTTTTAACTATAAATAGGGGTCTAATTCTCATTATTTTTCATACCAAAATCTAAATCTAGAGTTCTCATAGCAATAAATCTCACCCATAGAAACTCTCTTGAAGATCCAAGAAGCTTCCATCATCAAGTAAGTTTTAGTGTTTTCCGTGTTCATACCTTTCCAATTTTGTTCTATCAAAATTCAATTATAACTAGCTTATATCTATGATTAAATAATATGTTTTTATAGTAATAATAGATCTAAGATGGATTAAAACATTAAATAAATGTGAAATCATCAAAACTTTGCTTAAACACATCAAACTTAAATTTTTAGATTTTGATAGATTCATAGGGCCAACTTCGGATAGTCATATCTCCCTCATAACAAACCCTTTTTCAATTATTCTTCTTTTAAAATATAATTCATAGTTTATCTTTCAAACCATATAAAGAACGTCTTCTAACTCATTGATTTGACCCCTCAAACAGCTCGCGCAAGTTTAGTGAGCGAATCTAGCCAAAGCTATCAAAACCCTAAATTTTGCAACATTCTTCTTGAATATAATGTAAAGATATGATTTTTATTATAAAATAAGTAATATAAACATATTTTAAACAATAAAAATCCAAACTTTAATCATTCTTATGATTATCTATCAACTTGAATCATGTTCCTAGTAAAATTCTTCATATTTTCAATTGTAACCATATACTATACAATTTGTCTATTTCCATCCTTGTTAAACTTATATTTAAACTTGTTCCCTATACTTTATAAACATACCAAACACACCTTTGACTTGGTCTAGTATACATCTAGACTCGTTTCACCCGGTATGTGGTTATATGGCAAGCAAAAGATTCTGGCTAAGGAAAAACAGGGTGCTTAAGTGATAAAAATCCACCAACTCTTTTCTGGGAATTCTTTTGTTGGATGTGCTACTTTGGGATGACACATATCTAGTATACGACAACCATTATTGAACTTTTACAATAACAACCCCTCAAATATAGACAAATACATAAACTAACTAAATAAACTTACTTAGAGCAATCCTCACTCCAAGTTAGTAGAAGCTGCCAGATCAACCCACCTACTTTACAAGATGAGTTCATAACCCTTTTTTATTTTGTATTTTGGGGTGGAAACATGCTCTCCATATCAAACTGGGTAGGGGTGTTGATCGGGTTAGTTAATCGGTTTTCGGGTTAATCGATTTGGGTTATTCGGGTTTTTTAATGCTGAAAGTCTACCCGAAACCCGACCCGAATAACAATCGGTTTAATTGGTTTCGGGTTGTTTGGGTAACGGGTTGTTCGGGTCAGGTTTCGGGTATTAAACAATAT
This sequence comes from Flaveria robusta, assembly GCA_025506415.1. Classification (NCBI taxonomy): domain Eukaryota; kingdom Viridiplantae; phylum Streptophyta; class Magnoliopsida; order Asterales; family Asteraceae; genus Flaveria; species Flaveria robusta. The sequence continues at coordinate 12,351 of JACCIZ010000453.1, forward strand.
ACTTAATTTAGTTTATTTTAGTGAGTTTTTATTTGAAAATTTATAAAATTAGTGAACTTAAATTAGTTTACTTCTATAAGTTATGAAATGTGCTTAAATTATATTTGTATACTAACAATTTTATCAATTTGGACAATCTAAACAAATGTATACATACAATTTACTTAATTATAATATGGGTTGATTGGGTTATTCGGATTTCGGGTTATTCGGGTTTTTGAGGTTTGAAAGTTTATCCGAAACCCGACCTGAATAAGAATGGGTTTAATCGGTTTTCGAGTTCTTCGGGTAACGGGTTGTTCGGGTCGGGTTTCTTTGGGTACGAGTGAGGTCGGTTCGGGCGGGTTAATCGGGTACGGATAAAATTGACGGGCCTAAAACTAGGAATTCATATTCTAAAGTCAAACTAGTCTTTTGCAAACTTAATGACAACTTTCTTATACTAGTAAAACTAAACTGATTACACATGTTGCTATATTCTGACACTTTTTACTATAAAGTCCCTCTTTTTCTAAAATCTACACAACCATTAACTTCAAAGAAGCCACAGGAGTACGTAGATAGATCTATTGGCCTTACAAGCCCATTCGGTACTCAGGTTGATGCATGCCAGTCAATACCGAGCGTCCTTTGAGTCAATGTATTCTTTTTGACATGAAAGGAGCTGGATCTTCAGAAACTGCATACTAAACAAGCATACTATTAGTCTGACCTCTTGTGTCAGGGGGTTAGATGGGAGGGCATTTGATCACTAGGGTTGGTTGTGGGCTCATGTAACTTATGTTTATGTAGTTCCTAATGTAGGGGACACTTAGGTTATAGTCTAGACCTTTTGTCTAATTTTGACCTAATTTTCTATAACCAAAACTCTGATACCAATATATCACACCCCCTACTAAAGCGAAAATAACAAAGGCATGATGTAATTGAATCATAACACAAGGATAAATAATAATAAAGGAAATTACTTATAAAAAACCGAATAGTTAACTACATCCAATTTTAGAAACAAATAAATCAAACAAACAAATTAGTCTTCATTTTATTCAAAGTCTAACCAGGTTCAATTAAAACTTATCCTAGAAACCCAGTGTGAGCAAAGTAATAAACTTAGTTTCCATTATCTGAAAATATGTTAAAATATATCAACTAAAAGTTGGTGAGAACATAGATTATAAGTGTACATGTAGTAGATAACCATATACAAACCAATAAATAATTTTCCAAATACAAGTAGTTACACTCTTATACATGAGTCCACAACCAAACCTAGTGATTGAATGCTCTCTGGTCTAAACCCGGACACAAGTAGTATGGTCATTCTCGAAAAATTTAATGAAATGTTAACATTCATCCAACCGAGGGACCATTTATGATACGTTTATGCAAAGTTTTAGATCAACCATGTAATTTAAGAAAGTGAAGGATCAAAAGTGAAATTAGAGCATATCATAGGAACCATCCATGTAATTAAGTCTAAAAATATTGATGTAGTTATTCCATTTAAGAGGTTATAAACATTCAAGTTTTGTGGTGATGGTGGTATCTCACATGAAAAGAAGGGGGAAGTGGCCTCCACCAAAGTTGAAGATGATCGAGAAGACGATGGAAACAGTGTAGTTGTTCATCGAAGAACAAGGGTTACTGGCTAGAGTTGGTTGGATTTTGAAGAAGGGTGTTGGGACTAAACATGTAAATTTTCAAAAGTTTGGAATATACCACGGGAACAAACCTCGTAATTAACTCTAAAATTATAGATTTAGTCCAAGTGTTGAATCATCTGAGTAAAAAAGTTGCAATTTAATCAAACCACTGGGATCATTTGTGCATCTTTTAAAATAGAAAATATAAAAAATAGAGAAACCAAATAAAATCATAAAAATCAAATAAAGATAGAAAAATATAATAAATTAAAAAACTTAAATAACGTTAAAAATAAAATCATACAAATGATAAAAAAAATAAATTAAAGTTAAGTAGAAAATAGAAGTAAAGTAACAAAAAAAATATATACGAAAACTAAAAATTAAAACAATATGCTTAATTTATTTGTTTTTTATAAAGTCCACATGTCAAGTCTATATGAAAAAATAAAAAATCTAAAAAACATTGTGAAAGCCAATGGACTATGGGTTACGATTTAACAACTGCTGGGACTAAACATTTAAATTTTTAAAAGTTTGGAATATAAACATACCACGGGAACCAACCTCGTAATTAACTCTAAAAATTATAATTAGTCCAACCATCTGACTACTAAAGTTGCACTTTAATCAAACCACTGGGATCATTTGTGCAAATGTTTTTTAAAATTAGAAAATGAAAATAGAAAAATCAAATAAAAATCATAAAAATCAAATAAAAGGTAGAAAAATAAAATAAATTAAAAAAACTCAAATAAACGTTAAAAAATAAAATCATACAAACGATAAAAAATAAATTAAAGTTAAAAGTAAAAAGTAAAAAGTAAAGTAACAAAAAATATATACGAAAACTAAAAATTAAAAAAATATGCTTTATTTATTTGTTTTTCGTAAAGTCCACATGTCAAGTCTATATGAAAAAAATAAATAGTCTGAAAACATTGTGAAAGCCAATAACCATATAATAAAAAACAAACTATTTATAAAAATCCAAAACCAAAAGTTCAGTGTTTCGTTTGCTTTGAGACCAAACTACCCATACCCTTAGTGTGAGATTATTTACTGATCTTAAATATGATATTTGAAATATAACTCAAGATTCTACATTATTCATATGTTTTTTCGAATTATAACAAAAGACAATAGTTACCCTCGAATATTAGCATCATATTCAAATAATGTAATGTTGAAACTAATTTTTTACATAAACCCATAGCCGGCCCTGAGGATGGACAAAGTGAACTTTCATTCAGGGCCCACTCGCTCAGAGTGCACAAAATATTTTTTAAAAATTGTATATTATATAAACTTTAAAAAAAATAGTCATATAAACTTTAGGACCGACCCTGCATAAACCAATATAAAGGTATAAGAAAATTAATGTTTATTTTTCATTAAGGTGAAGAAAAATAAACTATAAAGAAATAATCAATAAGTCTAGAAATAAAAATGTTCTTTTATTTTGGATTAATTAATTTTCATAAACCTTTTTTTAGTTTTATCCATTTTTTAACTTTAATTGATTTTTTAACTTTATTTTGAATCTTTTTAACATATCGATTTTATTTTTAGGTATTTACCTATATGTTAATTTTTAAACTGAATGAATAGTGTTTTGTACATTTTATATGCTTATGGTACAATTTGATGTTGTCCATACACATTTATGTGCTCATGATACAAGTTTTAATGCGTTTTGGTTTGTGTGCCTGCCCTTTAACACCTTTTTAGTTATTTTTTAGCTGGTTGTCTATCATTTCATGTTTTTTTCACCCCACTTTTGTAGAAAGAGATGGTCTTTGATACTCCTTGCTTCCACCTTTACAATCGGTTTTTTTTTTTTTTTTTTTTTTGGGGGGGGGGGGGGTTGGTGGTGGTTTTGTCACAACCTCTGCTGCTGACGATCGGTTCCGGGTTGTGGTTTTGCCCCTCCTCTGCCACCCGTTCTTTTCCAAAGAGAGAGACTGTGTGGATCTTGGTGGTTCTTTGTCATCGTCGGTTGATGTGTAGAAAGAGAGGGTCTTAGTGATGGTTTAATCACCACCTTTGCCACCGGTTTTTTTCTTTGGGGGGGGGGGGGTCTCGATGGTGGTTTTGTCATCTCCTCCACCACTGGCTGCCATGTTACCACCTAATTCAGGTAACTGTTGTGGTTTTCTTGGTAAAAGCTGGATGTGGTTGTTTGCAGCCATTGGTGCCGCTATGTTTCTCGAGTGTTCCCCTTTTGATGTTGAGAGACAGGGGATATGGTCGTGGTCTTTCGCTGGATGTGATGGGCTCGGATCCTTTGCATGATTTCATGCGAGGAGCCACCTTTGAATGGCTTTTCATTTTGATAGATCAAGTGGCCGTTGTCGGCCGACCGATAGTCACTTGCCTTCATCATTCCTAGCGAGAGAGGTAGCATTATTCCCCCACTTTGATATATGTCTCCCTAACAGTTTTCTCATATTTGTGTTGTAGATATTTTGTTGATGTTTTGAGGGCCTTTTACCCTAGATTATCATCTTGGATGAATGTCGATGTTGATGACTACCTATTCATCCGAGACTTTGTAGTGTTGTTGTTTCTTTACTCTTGATGTATAATAGCTATGACATGGTGATGTCGACGGTTCCATTATCGTTTGAACTTGAGATTCATGGGTCTTTACGGCTGTGATGGTGATCCCGTGTTCATCTAAGCCCATGTCTGCCTTTTATATTTGGTTTGAGACGCTGCTGTGGTAACAACTAATAAGCGATGATGATAAGAAGGAGGCTGTTGAGTTCATTGTTTCGGCGCGGAAAACAACTGTTTGCAGCCACAATGAAACATTGTGTCTAAGCCTTTTTAACCGATTTTTTTTTTTATGTAAATCGACAACCTATGATTTGGTTCTTTGCTGATGAGGGGTATTACATACAACTTTCATAGGTGCTTATGTTTGCCTATATGTTTATTTCTAAACTGAATGAACGGTGTTATGTATATGTTTCCATGCTTATGCTACAAGTTGCTGCAGCGTGTACATGTTTGTAGATCTTTGTCAACTGTTGTCGCTATACACATTACGAATTTAGACGCATATATTGTGCAAATAGGCAATGGTGAGGGCCAAAAAAGACGTCCATTGTTTGGTATGACATCGCTAATGCTTTGCAACCATAACCGGTTGCTTGCTCTGAGCCTTGGATAACTATGTTGTATTTGAAATATGCAACCTCGAAATTCACATTCGATTATTAGTCGTTGAAAAATAGAGCAACACACTAGTCAGAAAAATACTAGACGTTTTTATTTTACACTTTTAATTTTGTTTTTTAACGTTTTATTTGATTTTCAATATTTTTAATAGGTTTTTTTTTTGTTTTAGTTTTGGAGAAAATTACTCAAATGATCTATATTGTTTGATTATATTACAAGTTTAGTCTCAAGATCGTTAAAAACTAATAGACATTAACAGTGAGGGACTAGAGTTGCAACCATCTGGCATATGCAAAGTTAACAATTTTTAAAATCTGATGATCAAATTTATAAAATGGTCAAACCATACGGATCATTTGTGTAAATTTATCTTATTAAAATATGAAAACTAATAAAATAAAAATAAGTATAGAAAATGGGACCCAATTCACAACCAAACCACAACCCTACCCGGATCTTGTTTGACGATCTTCTCCACAAAATTAGTTTTACTGGTGATCTTCCATGACGAGTTTGTTTCTTCATCTTCATTGCAATTACTCGTATATAATTCCTGAAATATCTTATTGTCAAAACATAACAGTATAATTAGGCTATCACCACAGTCCCACATTACCACCATCTTTCTTGCAACCACCGCCAATAACACTAACACAGGTAAGGGTGTGCAACATGTTCGAACCGACTAGAAAAACCAAAATGGAATCGGTTGGAATCGAAAACCGGATAGCCTAAATCTAAAAACCAAAACCGAACCTATGGTTACCAAAGCTTTTGGTCTTGGTTCTTAGCCGGGTAAAATGCATCTTGTTTTGTTGAAGAACTAGTAAGGCAACGATTTTGTTGAAAAACCTAAAATAATGACCGGATGTGACGATTAATTGAAAGAGCAAATCAATATTCAAATTAAACTATAATTTGGATAAACATTCAATAATTTCCCTTCTAGCACTACGTTGCCATGGTTGTTTTCAAGTTTCAGTAGAAATAAGATCAAACGCCTTTTAGGTTAACAATTTTTAAATCTTGCTCCAAACTAGTATTTATTAGAACTCAAACTTCTCATGGGTTATAGGTTTCTTAGGTACTTACCCTAGTTCATAACCAGAACTGAACAAGAACCAAACCGGAACCCAACCAGAATCGAACTAGGAACCGGATCTGCATCTTATAGGAACCGGTAACTGAACCTAAATTAGTATAACCGTTTCTGAACGGTTCGGTCCAACTAGTTATGGCATTGTCAATTGGAAAAAACCGGCAAAGCCATCATCTCTTCCCCCTTTATTCGATGGTAGAGCCAGATTCAAGATCAACAGTCTCCTAACAATAAAAGCAAAAGCCGCAAACCACCACCATTGGCCACCGCACATCACCTTATTAAAAGTGTTTTGTCCGTGGTTTAGACCACCACCACCACCACCATACAAATCACCTTAGCCTTACTTTGCTTCGGTCACTTAATTAACACCACACACACGACACAATATTAGCGGAGGACTCAATGGCAACAAACCACTACCGCCCCCACTAATTTTATGTTGAAATCATAGATCTAGAAGCCATCAGTGATTTTTGAGGTGTTTAGGTAATTTTTATGGTTGTAGTTGGCGGCATGTGTTAAGAATTAGGGTAATTTTTTAAGGTGGTGGTATCAAGAATTATGTCGATGGATAAGGTGGTGGCGAATTATGGAGTGACGAGAGTTTGGGAGAGATAGTAGACAGATGAAGGGTAGTTTTTTATTTGTGTAGAAGGGAGAGAGATAAAAGTGAAATGTTAGTTGATTTTGTTGTACTTTTTCAAATCTTCAAAAATAATTTATTGACAATTTAAAACACAACATCTAAGTATTAACGTGCTATCGATAGGATATTAGTCATTAGAATAACAGAAAAAATAACTTTTTTAATCTATATCTATATCTATACTATATAATATATAATACTATATGCTAAGAAGATAACTAGTGACGACGCGTATTAAAGTCTTATATTTTTGTTTAGCGCCACTCTTTCCTATTAAATGATAATAATTTTAAAAAAGTAAACTAATTAATTAAATATCTAAAATACAAATGTTCTTATTCTAATAATTTTTAAAACATTCGATATAATTAGATCTCAATTATATCTTATATTAAAATATAATTTTATAATTCTGAGTTTTTGTAATTTATTATTTATAATTTATTATTTATAATTTATTATTTATAATTTTTTAAGTATTATTATTTTTTATTTTTATCAATGATTAATAATGTGTAATATATAAAATATTCATTAAAACTAATAGTTTTATGATATTAAATTTATTCAACCCATATAATACATAAGTTTCTAGTCTAGTTATAAATAAAAAAATCAATATAATAATGCAAGTATTCAAAAAATTACTACAACATGTTTGGATTTCCATTAGAAACAATTTACTAAATTATTGGCTTATTTAAAAAGAAAATAAGTCAATAAGTTGTATGCCTTGAGTAGCATACTTTTTTGTTTTAACTTTTTATATAGGTTAAAAGGTTATTCTCTAAAAGTCATAAAAACTTGACTTTTTTAATTTCTTTTTTAACTTTTGAATACCAATTTACCACACTACCCCACTTAGGGTTACAAACTGTTTCATCATACGAATAAAAAAAGAGAAAATATCATATAATACTAATTAAGTTTCAAAAATATTTTAGTTTGGTCAATCATGTATATTTTATACAAATTAAACCATTAAACCATTAAATCGAGTAATAATCAAATTTTCTTATGTCAAGAAAATAATGGATGAGAAAACATGGAGTCGGAATTTTCAATATATAAAATTTTATTAAAACATAAAAAAACATGTTAATTATATTACAAAATAAAAATTATCTAAAGTCACGCTACCGTTCTATATCAGCATAAAAAAAGGAAAAAAAAACTTTCTAATTGAAATAAAAAGAAAAACATTTTAAAACTTATAATTTAAAATAAAACATGAAAGCCGAATTATCTAATTAGAACACTTTTCCAAATTGAATTACCTAATTGTAACACTATTAAAATTTGATATTATTTACAAAGTTACCCCACAAAAAAAAAAAAGCAAAGGAATAACCACCCACCCTCCACCCTTCACTAGTTTACGACCTGTTACTCCGATGCCGTCGACCTGCACCTCTAAGCTACACCTCGTTAGGCCTTAGTAGTTTAAGGGTGTTAGGCCGAAACCTAAAAACTAACATACTAGGGCTGCCCATGCTTTTTTTTAGAGTAAATTACAAATATTGTCCTTTAAGTATACTCAAAATTACAAATCTTATCCTTAAACTTTGAAAATTACTGTCGATGTCCTTTATTTGAAAAATTGTCAGACTTTCCGTCCTTTCACTAACTTAAGTTAAATATTTCTGTTAAGTTTATAATAAATAACATTTTTGTCCTTGTCTTTTAAATGACAAAATTTGTAACTTATACTAATCATCTATTTTCTTTCTTTCTTTTATTTATTTACTTACTTTTCTTTTTTCTTTTTTTTTCTCACCACTTTTATTTTACAACTTATCTTAAATATAATTAATAAATTAATTTAATTGTAAAGATAATTTCATCTATTGATTTTTAATATATTACAATTTTGCTATTTGTTAAATTTAGTTAAATACTTTTCTGCTAGAATAAATAAAATTTAAAGAACACCTAATAGTTTTTCTAAAAATAAAAATTACATAAATTAAAAATATAATTTACAGAAATTAATGAAACATATGATTAAAATATAAACTAAAACATACATGGGTTTAAATAACACCGATTAATGAAAAATTTAAAGAATACCTAATAGTTTTTCACTAATATATTATTTTGTTTCTTTATGTTTTTATTTAATTTAATTAACTTTTCCTTCTTTCTTTCATATAAATAATTTTGTTTTATAAACTTATCTTAAATATTATTAATTAATTAATTTAAATATTTTATTAAATTCAAAATTTAGTTATAGATTATTAAATAATGTAATGTTTTCATTTGTTTACTTTAGTTATTTCGCATTAGATAAAAATTAAACTAGTAATCGGTTTTGTGACATTCGTCACTCTTAGGTCCGTCAATATACCTGAAGTCTGTTATCTTTCATCTATGCATTTACTGTCTTCGTGAAATTAATGTGTTCGTAATTCTATTAAATGATATCGTTAGTTGGTCGAATGAAAATTTAATTTATGAAATAATAAATTAGGTTGTTGTTGTTGTTGTTATTATTATTATTATTATTATTATTATTATTATTATTATTATTATTATTATTATTATTGTTATTATTATTGTCTCATACTCATAAAACCTATCGAATCGCGCTCGCAACGTCGCAGATCTTGAACTCGCGAATATTATTTTACTTCACGTCGTAGCTCGTGTTTATTATTTTTTTATAAATTGATTTGTTAATGGTTAGGTTATTAAAGTTTGGGTTAAATAAGAATAGAAATAAACAGTTTAAGGTTTAAAATAAATATTTTCCAAAATAAAAGAAATTGGATGCTATAGTGTTGCACTTAAGATTTGGAATTGGATGCTATAGTGTTGCACTTAAGATTTGGAGGTCCTAATGGGATCAAAGTGTGTTATATATACCGATTATAAGAGCCTTCAACATATCTTTGATCAAAAGGAATTGAACATGCGTTAGAGGCAATGGGTTGAGCTTATCAGCAATTATGATTCTGATATTTGGTATCATCCAGGAAAGACGAATGTGGCGAGTGATGCGTTGAGTATGAAGGAGCATGTTAAACCCTTACATGCGTGAGCATTGGGAATTACCATACAATCAACATTACAAACTTATATTTATCGACACAAGGTGAGGCATCGAAAGACGAGAATGTATAAGTAAGAAGCCTTGTAGGTCAAATAAGCAAATGCAATACAAGAAGGATGGAGTACCATACTTTGTAGATTGTATATAGGTGCCAAAGTGGGAAACATATGGAAACTAATTTTGAGTGAGGCACATAAGTCGAGATACTCTGCTCATCCTAACGCATGCAAGATGTATCAAGACCTTAAGTAATTGTACCGGTGGCTAGGTATAAAGAAGGATAATGCCAGTTTTACTAAAGAATGTTTAACCTGTTCCAAGGTTAAAGCCGGTCATTGGAAACATTCGAGATTACTGCAGCAACTAGAAATATCTGAATGAAAATGGGAGAATATAACAATGAAATTCATTACTAAGTTGTTGATGACAAGTAGCCGGCACAACTCGATTTGGGTTATTGTGGACCGAATGAAGAAACCCACTCATTTCTTGCCAATTCAAGGAGATTACAAAATGGAAAAGTTAGCAAGGATCAATGTGAATGAAATTGTGGCTACATATGGAGTGCCTGTATCCATTGTATTGGATCATGATTGTTGGTTTATATCATGGTTCGGGCTAACTCTTTAGAAAGCAATGGGTACTCAGTTAGACCTAAGTACCGTTATCATCCACAAGCGGATAGTCAATGTGAACATACTATTTAGACCGTTGAGGACATACTCAGGGCTTGCGTGATTAATTTTAGTAGAAGTTGGGATACTCATTTACCGATGACTAAGTTCCCCTATAATAATATTTATCACACGAGCATTAGATGCGCACCGTTTGGAGCTATGTATGGAAGGAAGTGTCGATGACCAGCATGTTGAGCTGATGTTAGTGAAAGTCAGTCAACAGATCCTAAAAATATACAAGAAACAAGTGATAAGATATCCCAAATCAAAGATAGAATCAAGTCAGTTGGAGATCGTCAGAAAAGTTACGTTGATAATTGACGGACCCCTTTAAAAATTTTTGCGTTAGAGATCGGGTCTTGTTGAAGTTCGCTCCTTAGAAAGGTTTATACAATTCGTAAAGAAAGTGAAATTAGATTCAAGATATGTAGGACCGTTTGAGATCACCGAAAGAATTGGTCATATGACTCATTGATTAAGTAACCTCTGGAGTTGAGTGGTGTGCATTATACACTTTAAGTATCGAATATTAAGGAGCGTCTGGCTGATGGTTCTCTTCTTGTACCCATCAAGAAAATTTGAATTGATGAGAAACTTCATTTTTATAAAACAACCGATAGAAGCTATGGATAGAGAGGTTAAGAAGTTGAAGTGCAGCAAGATTTCAATTGTTAGGGTTTGATGGAATTCCAATCGAGACCTGAGCTTATTTGGAAGCGAGAAGGTCAGATGAAACTTAAATATCTGCATCTGTTTGTGGATAGAGCTTTAGCATCTAACTTTAGCTGAATTTCGGGACGAAATTCTCTTAACTGGAGGATAGTGTGATATCCGTCACTCTTAGGTCCAATAAACCTGAAGTTTGTTATCTTTCATCAATGCATTTACTATCTTCGTGAAATTAATGTGTTCGTAATTCTATTAAATGATATCGTTAGTTGGTCGAATGAAAATTTAATTTATGAAATAATATATTAGGTTGTTGTTATTATTATTATTATTGTTATTGTTGTTGTTGTTGTTGTTGTTGTTATTATTATTATTATTGTTGTTGTTGTTGTTGTTGTTGTTGTTGTTGTTGTTGTTGTTGTTGTCTCATACTCATAAAACCTATCGAATCGCGCTCGCAACGTCGCGGATCTTGAACTCGCGAATATTATTTTACTTCACGTCATAGCACTTGTTTATTATTCTTTTCTAAATTGATTCGTTAATGGTTAGGTTATTAAAGATTGGGTTAAATAAGAATAGAAATAAATAGTTTAAGGTTTAAAATAAATATTTTTCAAAATAAATGGAATTAATTATTGAATAGTTCAGGGTCTTAAATGTAAATTTAAATTATATATATAATCCATTTTTTTTGGGTCAAAAACCCTAACATAACCCCCACCCTGCCGTTGTCGTCGTCCACCACCCAAGTCACCCCCATCGCCATCGAACACCATTCCGGGCACATCTCGTCATCGAACCACCACCGCAGACCGCCGCAGAGCACCGTCGATCATCGTTGCCGCATCGTAACGTGGTTTCATCGGTAAGCGTCTCGTATTCATTCGTTTCGTCTTGTTTCATATCGTTTGTGTTCGGGTTTGGGTTCTATTTCGAGTTGCCGGTGTGTGTGTGTAGCGGTGCGTGTGTGTATGCATAATTATAGTATGTGTAAAAGGATGTGTGTGTAGTGTATGTATGCGTGCGTAGTGTGTGTGTGTAGTGTGTGTTTGTATCTATATCTATATGTGCGCGGAATGTGTGAATATTGTGTGCATGTGTGCATGGATTGTGTGTGATTTGGTGTAGTGTGTGTTGGTGTGTGATTGGTGTAGTGTGTGTTAGTGTGTGATCGTGAGGTAGGTGTGTGTGTATTGATATGTAGATGTATGTATTAATATGTGTATGTTATGTATGAGTACGTATATATACTTATATATATATGTATATGAGGTGTGTAGGTATATTGTGTGGGTGTATGAGGCTTATGTATGTATGTATGTGTGATATATATATGAGCATAGGTATTACTATATTGTGAGTGTATGTATAAATATTTATGTGTGTTGGTTAGTGGATGTTAACGATTATATGAGCGTATTTGGTTACATATGTGTATATTAAGGTATGTACGTGTGAACGTCATATTTATACATGTATGATCATATATATAATGGGTACATTATATATATTATATATAGTGTGACCACCGATGCGGGTATATAGAAATATGAAAATACATTATGTGCGTGTATGGTAAAATAAGTATAAAAAAGTATTATTACGGTGTGAATCGGTTATTTATTTATATATATATATACATCTTTTTTAGCGAGTTGCGCGTTAAACCCAAACTGATCCGAGATAAATCGAAAGAATCATAAGATTATTAGACGTGTTTATGAGATCGATTATTTATATTATAGGTGCTTGAGGATTCGCACACGTTAGTCAAAACCTATTACTTTCTTGGTTATAATCGCATCATATCAAGGTGAGTTTCGCGGCCTCTTTTTCATTACAATTATTTATAAAACTTAGGGGGAAAAGTATACTCACCCTTTTTATGCTGTGAACTCTTTATAATTTTGGACAATTGTGTTTACTGTTGGTAAGTAGGTATCTAGTACATGCATGAGTTTTCTGTGTGGTTCTTTATTCACAACTATTTAACTCCGGTGTTGAAGTCGACGGACAGATATTGATAGTACTAATGGGCTGACACCCCCACCCTTGTTTGTTAGTATACTAGTTGGGACTAACAGTGGCCACGGACGGGCCCTAGGGTGAATATGTTCTGACAAGATCTGTGTGGTACGTCATAGGTTTAGTTGTGAGGCTCGTGTTTATATGTGATATTGTTTGCCTATAACTGTATGCACTTATGTCCTATCAAACAATTATACAGCATCAAGTTTATTTATTATTTAAACCTGCGAACTCACCAACAATATGTTGACCTTTTTGAGCATATCTTTTGAGGTAATATTAATCGAGGATAGCTAATTTTGAGGCCTTAGTGATAACCTAAGGAATTCGAGCTAGACTTGCTTTGACATTATAAACTATGATTGTTGACTCTTTTCATAATTCTAAATATTGTTTTACTTAGACTTATTCCCGGGTTGTGGGAATTCATTTGGATTATGTTTGTTTGACTATGTTGTCGTGAATTGACTAACTACGACACAAGTCACCATTTGTGTCGGGTGACGTCATGACATGTTATTATATCATTTAATGTTATCTATTAATTAACAATGTGCTATGACGATCCCGTCCGTTACATCCTCTTGTTTCCGCTATAAGCGGGGGTGTGACAGGTTTGTTGCACCGTCGCTTTTTAACCTCTTTGGTATAAAAATTTCAACTCTATCAAACAGTTTGTTTTACGTATTTTATTAGAAACCTATCGAATATCGTATAAAATTGGGCCATGACTTTTTATTTTACTTGGTTATAATTATTCTATGTTAGGTCTTATATATGATTAGCCTTTGCTTAATATATAAAGTATTTAATTGTTCTTATTGTATAGTTCGCTTTTGTTTTAATTTTTAGTGGTTTATGTTTGATTTATAATAATTAAAACCCATTAGTAACCCTTTAAAAAACCCAAAATAATAGTGCGTTTAATTAAATAACATTCGTGTTTTTGTTTAATTAAAACTTCAAAGTAGTTGTTTGGACTTGTTATTATGGTGAACTTTTAGATGGTTGGTCTCTATTTTATAAAAAAAAGAGAAAAATATTAAAAGTCAAACCGAAGCCAGGACCCGACGTGTAGAACAACCCACTGATCAATGCCCCCACCCTATTTTCTATTTTTTTAAATTGATTGGGCCAATAATATTTTAACACCTCACAATATATTTTTTAATTTTTATTAGCATACTTAAGGTTTGAATTTCTTCCCCGGTCTGTTTGCTTCTTTTATTAAAAAATTTAATACATAATCTTTTTATTTTTTCTAAACATTTTTATATAAATCTTATTGAAAATGGATTTTTTTAAAACATATTTTTATTATAAAATAAATATTAGCCATCTCATGAATGTTTTAAATAGAATAGTAATTTATTATATATTTTAATATAATAAAAAGAAATCATAATTCGTATTTGGATTATTAAAAATAACTAGTTAATAATATTTAAGATAAGTATTTAAAATAAAAAGTGGTTAAAAATAAAGAAATAATAAAAAGTAAAGTTAATAAAATAAGCACACAAAGAAAGAAAATAAAAAATTCACAAAAGTTACAAATTATGTCCTTTTGAGGGTTAGGGGCAAAATCGGCATTTACAAAAAAGTAACAGAATAAATTAACTTATGTTAGTAAAAAGGACAAAAAAACGTTACAAATTTTCAAATAAATGATACTCAGTGTAATTATTAAAGTTTAAGGACAAAATTCGTAATTTTAAGCATACCTAAATGATAAAATTTGTTATTTACTCTTCTTTTTAATTTGATGTTTCTGAACTCTTTTTTTTTCTCCTTTAGGTTTACTTCCTATCGCATTGTTTGAGAAATTCCGCTTGTTTTATTTAAAACGTCTGAAGGCACTTTGAAGGAGATACCAAAATGCTGGTATCTAACACGTTCTTCTCTAGATTATTTATTTTCATAAAATTGATATATTTAATAACGAAGGAGAATTTGGTTTGACGATCGAAGTTTTGGTATTAATTACATCTCTCTCTTTATTAGAACTAGTAGACGTATACCCATACGTTACGACTTTATATATAAAAGAATCTTACGTTTGTAATATTACTTGTAAAAGTAGCCAATGACTTTAAAGTTATAAGAATATATTTTTTGGTAATTTTATATGAACTAGATGACACGCCACACGTTGTTGCGGCAGTGTGCACGTTTAACACCCTTGCTTGGACACTCTTGTCTCACAACAAGGGCAAACCAATTGTAAAAAAACTTAAAACGTCACACAATCGCTTCGAAACTGAACATAGTCGAAATTCTGAATGTAAAACTTTAATAATGTATAATCATAAAAATAAAACAATAAAAATAGATAACGATAGACATAACTTTAACTAAAATCACCTAAAAGTTAAATATTTAAAAATCATGGCAATGAACACAACATGAACAAAAATTAATAATATAAAACTAATAAAAAAACAAAACATTAACCTGAACTTTAACAAAAGCTATAATAATTTAAAAGTTAAAAACAGAATATATTTAATTAAAAGTTTTCATAAATACTATAATAATTTAATTAAAAAAATAAATAATTTAAATAAGGGAGTTGATTATATTTAATTGTAACTAATCCATCTTATTTTTTTAATTGACTTAATTAGTAAATAATAATATATTATCTTTTTTAATATATATTTAATAGCAATGATGAGGTGTTGTAATATATGTGTAATATGTATTCAATAGAAATTGTGATAAACATGTAAAAAAGGCAAATTATTATGGTAAAAGTGAAAAAATATTTAAGTTTCTTGTAGTTAAACTTATCTTTTTATATATAGTATAATATAATAAGTTAAGTTAAATATTAAAAGAAAACAAGTTATTGACTTATCGGCTATTTTTATCATAAAAATTATTTCAAACACTTTTTCAAAAAGTTCATTTTGAAAAAATCATAAGTTAATAATTTTAACAAAAGGACTTTTAGAGTTAATGATGAGAGTTAAAGTCAAAAATCATATGTTTTAGTTCTTGTGAAGTTCAGGGACTGTTTGTGTTGTTTTCTGTTTGTAGAGTGTTTAAAGGTGTAATGTTTATTACAAGTTTGTTAGGTCAATTTGGGTATAAATAGAGTTGTAGAAGAGAGGAATAAGATCAATTGAATTAAAATAAAATTGAATGGAATTCATTTGTTCTTGTAAATTCTCTATGATTACTTTGAATGCAATAGTTCTTCTTCTTTGATTTCAATTCTTCTTTGGTGTATTACTTACAATTGGTATCAGAGCCTGGTTCGGCTCGAGCTCTCAAAAAGGTGATCGATTAAAGTCAGAAATAGAGAAGATGGGGTCGACAAAGTTTGATCTGGAAAAGTTCAATGGTAAGAACGATTTTGGCTTGTGAAGACTCAAAATGCGAGCCCCATTGGTTCACCAAGGTGTGGTGGATTCACTCGCTCGAGAAGCCAACCTACCAACGAACTTGACGGATAAAGAAAATAAAGATATAATGGAGAAAGCCCATAGTGCGGTGATCCTGTCTCTAGGAGATCGTGTGTTGCGAGAAGTGTCGAAAGAAACTACGGTGGTAGGAATTTGGTCGAAATTGGAGAGTTTGTATATGACCAAGTCACTCGCAAATCGGCTGTATCTGAAGAAGAGGCTGTATACATTCCCGATGGGTGGTGGTAAGACCATGGAAGACCACATAAATGAGTTTAACAAACTCATATTCGATCTTGAAAACATAGATGTGACTTTGGAAGATAAAGATCAGGCCATAATCTTCTTGGCTTCTTTACCCGAATCTTATGAGCATTTTGTTGATACCTTGATGTATGGTAGAGAATCTCTTTTTATGGAAGAAGTTCTTGCTGCCATGAATTCGAAAGAGTTGAAGAAACAAACAGATGTTCAACATGATTCGAATGATGGTCTGCATGTGAGAGGTAGAATAGAGTTTAGAATTGGAAAGTCAAAAGAGCATTCAAGATCTAAATTAAAGTTCAAAAGAAGTTATGTATGTGGATCTGAGAAGCACTTAAAGAAAGATTGATCCGAGAAGAAAAAGGAGAGTGATAATTCTTTTGCAAAGGGGTACAACAGCCATGTTTTAGAGTGTGCTTCAAAAGGGTATGAAAGCTCTTATGTACTAAATGTAACAGATCAAAGAAATCAAGGTGGGTGGATTCTTGATTCGGGATGTTCATTTCACATGACACCAGTTAAAGAGCATTTCAAAGATCTCAAACTAAAAGACCATGGTGAGGTAAATTTAGGAGATGATCGACCTTGTAAGATTCTTGGTATGGGAACTGTCACATTCAAGTTGAAGAATGGGAGTGAGATTGATATGCCTCATGTCAGGTACATCCTAGTCTTACTAGAAGTTTGATGTCTTTAGGAAGTTTTGAGAAAGATGGGTATATAGTTAGTCTCAAAAACAGAAAGGCAAAAGTGATATAAGGGTCTCTAGCGTTGCTAACTGGTACTAAAATGGGTAATAATACATATCTATTAGATGGTGATGTGATCACTTAAAATGTGTCTGTTGCAATGACCGGTGAGGGTAGTGCTCTTTTGTGGCATAAGAGGTTTGGCCATCTAAGTGAACAAGGTCTAATTGAGCTCACTAAACAAAAGATCATTGATAATGTAAGAATGAATGACTTAGGGTTTTGTGAGACTTGTGTTCTTGGTAAGAAGAAAAGAGTACAGTTTAGTAAAGGCAAGCATACTACGAGAGATATTCTTGATTATGTCCATTCAGATATGTGGGGGCTTTCTAGAGTGAACACTATAGGTGGAGCTAGGTGCTTTCTATTCATCATTGATGATTACTCTAGAAGAGTTTGGGTTTATGTGATTAAACACAAGAGTGATGTGTTTCAGAAGTTTGTCAAATGGAAGACATTGGTTGAAACTCAAAATGGAAAGAAATTAAAAAGGCTCAGAATAGATAATGGATTGGAGTTTTGTAATCAGTAGTTCAATGAGTTTTGCAAGAAAAATGGAGTGGGTAGACATTTGACCATTCTAGGTACACCAAAGTAGAATGGTCTTGCTGAAAGAATGAATAGAACATTATTAGAAAGAGTGAGGTGTATGAGATTGAATGCTCGGCTGCCTAAAGTTTTTTGGAGTGAAATTGTAACCACAACAACCTATTTGATAAATAGTTCCTCTTCTAGAGCTTTGGGTATGAAAACACCAATGGAGATATGGACTGGGGAGAAACATGATTGTAGTCATTTGCGGGTGGTTGGTTCTGTGGCTTATGCTCATATAAGTCAAGATAAGCTAGATTCAAGAGCTCAAAAGTGTATCTTTTTGGGCTATCCTCAAGGTGTAAAGGCTATAGCTTATGGAGTTTGGATAATTGCAGTCCAAAAATTGTAATCAGCAGAAATGTTGAGTTTTAAAAAGGTGTTTTGTATAAAGATGTTGTTGGGAATACCAGTACACATGTGGCTGATAAGGATCAGAAGGTTCTCATTAAGGTGGAGCAGGATGATGGTTTACCTATTGGTTCTTAAGGAGATGAATGAGGTATTTCGGAGCCTTTTGATACGAGTACTTCTAGTCATAGTATAGCCAAAGATAGACCAAGGAAAAAAATAGTACAACCAATAGGGTTTAGAGATGGCTATGATGTCTCTGCAGGGCATTCATAGCTGCTGAACATGAGAGGGTCTATGACCCTTTGTTTTATATGGAAGCAATGACTTCTGAAAATAAAGATAAGTGGGTTGCTGCTATAGATGAGGAGATGTCTTCTTTGATGAAGAATCATACTTGGGTTTTGGTGGATAAACCAAGTGATCAAAAGTTAGTTTCATGTAAATGGTTGTTTAAGGTTAAAGAAGGGATGAAAAGTGATAAAGGTCCAAGGTTTAAAGCAAGGCTGGTAGCCAAAGGTTTCACTCAAAAGACTTGGGTTGATTATACAGAGATTTTTTCACTTGTTATGAAACATACCTCCATCAGGTACTTTTATCAATTGTAGCTTCATTGGATTTGGAACTTGATCATCTAGATGTTAAAACATATTTCTTACAAGGGTTTTTGGATGAATGCATATATATGAAACAACCTATTGGGTTTACAAAGGCTGGTGAGGAAGATAAAGTGTGTCTCTTGAAAAGATCTTTATATGGGTTAAAGCAATCATGTCGTCAATGGTATAAGAGGTTTGATGAATTTATGGTGACTCATGGTTTTTCAAGAAGTATGTATGATAGCTATGTTTATTACAGACAGCTAGGTGAAGAAAACTGTTGTTAAGTGGAAGGTTTTGTTGATGCTAATTATGCCAAAGATTTGGATAGGGGAAGATCAACAACTGGTTATGTGTTTAAAGTTCTTGGGAATGTTGTCAGTTGGAAGTCTCAACTGCAACATTTAGTAGCTCTATCAACAACATAGGCGGAGTATATTGCTCTTACTGAATCAGTGAAAAAAGGAATTTGGTTAAAAGGTCTGGTTCTAGAGTTGGGTGTGAAGTTATCACATTGTTGATAATTAGGGAGTTGTATAGTTGTCAAAGAACAGCGCGTTTTATGAAAGAACACAGCATATCAATGTAAGGTTATATTTTGTAAGAGATGTGAGCTGTGCTAAGTAGTTGAAAATGGAACAGATTAGTACAGAGAATTTGGCGGATATGTTGACCAAGAGTTTACCTGGTGAGAAGTTTTATTATTGTATTGGTAAGCTTGGGATTGGTTGATGATTTGATGACTTTAAAGGTGGAGATTAATGAGAGTTAAAGTAAAAAATCATATGTTAGTTTTTGTACTGTTTTCATTTTTGTGGCGTTTACGGTTTTTGTGCTGTTTTCAATTCTTGTAGAAACTGTTTGTGTTGTAATCTGTTTGTATAGGGGTTAAAGGTGTAAAATATTTGTTACAAGTTTGTTAGGTCAATTTGGGTATAAATAGAGTTGTAGAAGAGAGGAATACGATCAATTGAATTAAAATGAAATTGAATGGAATTCATTTCTTCTTGTAAATTCTCTTTGATTACTTTGAATACAATAATTTTGACTTCATTAATTTAAATTCTTCTTTGGTGTATTGCTTACAGTTAATAAGCAATCCTAAACACCATTTAATTCTATTATTTTCACATTCGCCCACTTGCTAACTGCGAACGGAAACTACAAAATCTTGAAGCGGTGTGTGAATTTTCATATCTTATCGGTCACCATGCTAGCCACTTAGCCGATTTAAAATAATAATTTTTTACTGTGTAAATTAATGGTCAGTAGGTATTAATAGTTGGTTAAACGATATTGGGTAATAATTTAATGGGCTACATTGGGTTTATGATTTACATAGACTCAAGAGTTTAATGAACTAAAATTATTTTATAAGAAGTTTATAATGGTTAATTTTTTATAACTTCTAAGATTAAATTTGTAACATTTAAAAGTTTTATAATATATTGAGGGTCACTGATAATATAAAGAATCATGAAGGTCGTTGCCAAACTTTGTCGGGGGTTAGTAGGGATTATCTTCCTACTCTAATAAAAAGTTATTTAGAATAGACACTTGTCAATACCATATTCCTGCTCACCAATTTTTTCCCGCTTCTATATCTTATTTAATAATCACATTAATTACTAACAATAGTATTTAATTTTTTTAGATTAAAATAATTTATTATAAATTAAGAAATAGATTTTTTTTACTAATGTTATTTTTAAGAAAATAATTTTTCATAAAATTAGAAATTTTTTTAGAATATCAAACTTTTTTAAAAATACAAAATATTTTATAATTGATGTATTTAAAAAGTAAATTTTAAATAAACAAAATATAATTAAAATTGAGAGTTACAATAAGAAAATTTTTAAGTATGATATTTTTTAAAACATTTTGTGTTGAATAAAACTTTTATTTTATTTATTATAAGAAATATTTCAATCATATCTTATTTTATAATATCGATTTATAAATTATAAATTTTTATTCTATTTAATATTTTTTATTCAACACGTGTAATAAACGGGTTTACTAAATCTAGTAATTTATATACAATTGTAAAAGAAATTCGTGGGTTCGGATGAACCCCATACGATAAGGTTGGATCAGCCACCAGTATATAGTGGTGGATGGATGCATATGTTTTTGTGATGTCACAAGAGAGATGAAATTGAAATTTTGTAGGGAATTACTAATTTCCTTAATGAATGCAACTATATCAAGTACTTATTATTTTGGAACCAAATGAACTAGAAATGTCATGGTATAAGTAGTCTTGATAGATTTACACTGCAATTATAAATTAGTTGAAATTACAGGCAATCGCTCGTTTACGCCTAATGCATTAGCCGTTTAACTAATCAAACTTGACATTGGCTTCATCTCCAAAGACTGTTTCATTTTATACCCAAACAGCCTGCTAACAGACGTACAGCGAGCAGTGGCGGAGCTTGAACTCTTTCGTAAGGGGGGCAGGGGCGAAATTAATTTTTTTTAGGGGGGGCGAACTCGATATGTATATAAAAATTTACACTAACCGGCAAAAAATTTACACTATCGGACTAAAATTTAACACTACTGGCGAAAAAACAGCCCCCCCCCCCTCCCGGCCCTAGTTAAGCTTCGCCCTTGACAGCGGATACATCTTCTCTAAAATCATTAAATGGTCGTTGTGCTTGATATTATACAACCGTTGTGCTCTAAAATCATTAATAGGAAGAAAATCTGGACCCGTGAGTAAATGAATATTAAGAGGAAACGAGTGAGAAATGTTTTAGAAATTAGGAAGAAGAAGAGATGAGAACATGGTAGAATATAATTATGATGAGACGAAGACTTTGAAAAACTAGCAAATAAACATGGGAAGTGGCCGGGCACCTTTTGCATGATTATTTTATTTCATTTTCTTTTATTTGTAATTTTTTAGACTAGGTTTCATATAGTATGTTAGTATTATTATTCACGTATAATTATATTTATTTTATAGGATTTAAACATTCGATGTTGTTTTGATTAACGGGAGACACGTGTATCACTAGAATGTCATCTTAAGGACTTTTGAATGATTATCTAATAAATTAATTATAAATGTCATTTGGTTCTTTCTAATCTGATTGAATCGACCTAACCTGTCCAATTACTGAACCGTTTGAACGGTCTGTTTAATTGTTAAAAATATAATGTCTCATCTCTTGTATAATTCTATATCCAATATTTCTATATCCTAAATATATCTAATTTTTGTTTCTCTATTATTTGTACATGTTGGGCTATGTGAGTTGATCTGTTTGGAGGATTGTTGGGCTGCCTATCGTGTTGCGGTGATCCGAAAAAGAAGCTTGTTAACCCGTTTCCTCTCTAAGTCACACGCGGGTTGCTTGATCCGTGGATGCTCCATTTGCTGGTTTGGGTTCCTTTATATGAAAGTCTCGATGGTTTGCTTGGGCAAGACTTCACAATCATATTCACTGATTCGCTCTCAAAAGAACTCTCTGCTCTCTCAATTAGGGTTTCTTCCCAAAGAAGAACCGATTGATTCTTTTTCATCTTGCTTTAAGACTTCTTATGCAGATCATCACAATGATGATCTGCTGTTAATCTTGGTTGTTATTCATCAGTGTATCTTCTTGATATTGATGCTGCTGTAGGTATTGATTTCACATATATATTGTTCTTATTTTTGTGACATTAATAACTTCTCTGGACTACTTATTTTATGAGAGGTTTATACTTGATGCTACACTTAATTTCGGCCAGAGTGCTTGTTTTACCTTATATTCACATACTAATAATGGGCCCTCAAAGTTGTTTAGTTTTTAAAATAACATGTTGCAATTATTAGAGATGACAATTTATTACACATATCTGCTAACACAACATGACACGAAATCAACTGGTTTAATTCGTGTTTGATCTTAAAAGGTTTCGTGTCTTAAATATATTTACACATTAAGACACAATAAATTCATGTCTAAACATATAACATACTTGTTATCCTGTTAAAATTTGTTTATAATTTTTAATTTTTATAAAATAATTAAATATATATAATATTAAAAACAAAATCCTACTTCCCTTATCCCATTACCAATTACGACATACATGTACCCATTACTACCGCTCCCTAGATAAACTTTATGAATCAATTTATGTCCTTGCTTAACATGACTATAATTATTTGTGAGCATGTTTGAACAATTGTAATATCTACAAAATTGTTAGCAATATTGTGAAGATTTGAGAAGAAAGACCCATCGAAGCTTGAAGTTGTTTTAAATTGATGTAATTTGACTATTTTGGATTTTGTATTAAATTTGTTAATTAAGGATTATTGTATTGAGGATCATGTTTTTATGTATTAGTTATGATTTTTATGAACTTTCGGTAAATATTGTTTCATTAAACATATGCAATAATATTGTTTCATTAAGCATGTGATATTACATGTTTTCTTAAACATGTCATTTCATGTAACCTAATTCTTAAACATTTCGTGTTCGTGTGTGGAAACAATGACACGCTAAATTATCGTGTCATGTTTGTGTCTAGTATGTTAGATTATCGTGTTTTATCATGTCGTGTCTAACTTGTTATGACAGCCCTAACAATTAAGCAACCATTAGTTTTAATTGTTTTATAATTGGTAAGGTGGTTTTTTTCATGATTCCCGGACTCTTTGAGCCATGCATTAATATTTTAGTTTAACGATATAAAACTCAGGCTTGTCATAGGAGTTTAAAAACAAGCTGGCAAGATAAATATATTTTTGATTTACGTCAAAAGTTAAATTTTATAAATTACTAAACTAATCGAATAATATACCAAAATCAAATAACATCGAATTCGTCATGTTGAATTGCTATCTTGCATGAAAGAACTCATTGCATAGAACCCTAAGAGCATTCACAGTGGAGACTTAAAAAATATGTGAGTTTGTTTCCTATATTATATAAAATGGTTTTGAGTGGTTGTGAGTAAAACAGTGATAAAATGTTACCATTTATCGGTATATTTAGGTAATCATTGTTCAATCCTTAAAATTGCTTTAATATTTTTAAAAGTGATTGTGACTGGAGTAGAGAGTAAAAAGTGATGATAAAGGTATAAAAAATATTATTTAATTGAAAAGAAGAAAGAAATTATAGTGATTTTTAATGTAATTATATGCATAAAGATAAAGACTCACTATGAATGCTATAAATTATTCACCAATATAGTTGAATAGTCTCTATTATACAATATTTAAAACTTGAATATATATAAAGGAAAATATTCAAACGAAGACCCTATTTTATCACGAGAATTTGCGAAACTCGTCAAAATCAATCATAATCATTATTTTTTTTAGAATAACATTATTGCACAAATAGAAAATTATGATCTTTGTGACTATAAACCTTATATTATATAGAATGATTTTAAGTGGTTTTGAGTGATTGTGAGTGGATTAAATAGAAAATATTACTTTTTATCTATAAATTTGAGTACTCACTGTTCAACATTTATAATTTTTTTAATATATTTTAAAGTGGCTGTTAGTAGAGTAGAAAGAAAAGATAATGATAAAATGTATAAAAATATTATTTAGTTGAAAGAAAAGAGAAAAAGTATTAATTTTTAGTATAATTATAAAGATAAAGATAAGTAATGAGTTGTGAATGCTCTTATGTATAGTGTAAGGTGATAGTAAAAATTGTATTTAATTTAAAAAGCCTAAGAATTATTCTAAGCTAAACATGTGTCTTTCTATTGTTTTAAATGGGAGAGTATTTGGATCATTGTGACAAATACGTTAGGTCATTGGGTCAAAATATTAGTACATTGCGTAAAATATTTTTTATCATTATGTTTTATGTTTTAGAATATTTCGTGTTATTTTAATTGTTTTATTTTTCAATGATGTTATTTATCAATATTTTTCTTCCAAACTTATATTATTCAAGATAAACAATGACAAACAAAAACCACAAAGAACCATTTTATCATTGTTTTTATATATTATAAAAACTTGTTGTTATCTTATCATTTTATTTTACAGTTAAAAGTACATAATGGTGTATTTATCAATGTAATTTTCAAAAGAGTAAATTACAATTTTCGTCCTTTAACCTTATAGCAAATTTCAGATATTATCCATAAACTAAGGAAATTACAGTAATTGTCCTTTACATTTTAATTTTGTTACACGTTTAGTCATTTCCTCTAACGTTCGTTAGTTTTACTTGTTAAGTTAGGTCACTTGACTTGCACGTGAGGGTAAATTGGTCATTTTACCCTTATTAATAAGTGCATGAACTATGAAAACCCACCCACCCCACCCACCCCACCCACCCAACCCTATCTCTTTCTCTCTTTCTTTCTCTCTCTCCCTCTCTCACTCTCTCTCTCTCTGCACAAAGAACACCCCATCCACCGCCTTACTCGACCAGTTTCACCGCCATCCTCCGCCACCTTCCCCGACCAGCCTCCAGTCACAACTGACATCTCTAAACCATCACGTTCACAACCTAAACCGGATCCATCACGCCACCACCGCCACCACCCTAAACCACAAGCGACAGCCCACCTACATCAATTCCCAACTTGTGACCAGCCGACCACCACCATCGTCACCTCCATCACCATAAACCATCGAATAACCAAACTCATTCGCCATACTTTGTCGGCGGTTCAACATCCCCTCTTTCAGATCTAGGGTTTGTGAAATTGTAGACAACCCAAGATCGAGATCAAGAGAGAGGGGTATTGGAGGAATCTACAACAGTTACGGGGTGGTGGTGGGTGGTGGTCGGAACCTTAAACAACCCACACTTTTTCTGTTTGAATTTGCGTTTGATGTATATATGTGCATATATATATATATAGAGAGAGAGAGAGATAGAGATAGTAGAGATAATAATGGCGATGGCTGGTGGCAACGGTGGCGGGAGTTGGGGGTGGCGATGGCCGGTGGCGAGAGTTGGTGTTGGCGGTGGTTGGTGTTGGTGGTAGTAAAGATGGAGGGTGGGGTTTTTGTTGAAAAAAGCCAGATAGATAGATTTAGTGATATATATATATATATATATATATATATATATATATATATATAGAGAGAGAGAGAGAGAGAGAGAGAGAGAGTAGAGAGATAGTGATGAGTTTTTATATTTTATGTTTTCTTTCAATTTGTTTATTTAAATTGTAAGATAATAAGGTTAAATGACAAAATTGCCCTCATGTGCAAGGGCATGTGACTAAACTTAATAGAAAATTTTAACGCCCGTTAGTGGAAAGGATAAAATCTGTAATCATTTTTAAACGTAGAGGACAATTAGTGTAATTTCCTTAGTTTAATGATAATATCTGAAATTTGCTATATAGATAAAGGACGAAAAATATAATTTACTCTTTTCAAAATTTATAGTGGTTAGAATAACATAATGACAAGCAAAAAACACAATGAGTTATTTTAACATTGTGTTTTATATATAATATAAACTTGTTTTTATCTAATTAGGATGTTTTACAATTATAAGCATACAATAATGTTATTTATCAATATGCTTTCAAAACTTCTACTATTCAATATAACACAATAACGAGCAAAAAACATAATTAGCCATTTGTCATCTTGTTTTATGTTTCATATTATTTGTGTTGTTTTACTCATTGTTTTAACCGTATTAGATTAAATAGCTATTAATTTATCATTATGTTGTACATACTAGAAATACGTAATAGTGTTATTTCACTATTGTATTTTTTTTAGAATTCACTATTTTAGAAAAACACAATATTATACAGAAAACATAATAATTAACAAAAATACACAATGAATTACATTGAAGACACATTGACAAGCATAAATCATATGAGTTTAAAAAGCGTAAAAAATTATTCTCTTTTTATAATGGTGTTGTACTTGTTTTAAAGATAAAAAACGCTTGTTTTTATGTTGTAAATTTTATAAAAAAGTAACGTTATATATAAAAGTTATGAACATTTAAAAAAATAAAAAATTTTGAAAAAAAGTCAATAATAGTGGTTATGCCTAAAATATCCCTTCAACAAATATTTTTTTTCTATAACTTGATCTTAATCATTAATTAATAATATTGATGGTTGAGATTACCTTTTATACTTTTTGGATTTAAAACTATTATTATTTGAAATATTTTCTTATATATATATATAAATTAATAAGTGTAAAAAAGTTAACAACAGTGTAAGTTTTACTTAAACATACAAATATGTTTTTTTCTTTTATCTTTATCTTTTTTTTTTTTGAAAAACTTACACCAATATTAATTTTGTTACACTTGTAAATTTACGCATATACATAAAAAACTAAACTTCTATTTTTGTAAAATTATTATTTCAATAAAGAAAATAATGATTTGTATTGATCGTGACGGGTTTCACGGGTTATCGCAATAACAAAAAGTTAACACATAATCCTAATCCTAAACCTATACATACATATATATATATATATGTGTGTGTGTATGTGTTACATATACATATATACACACATACATACATATACATATATACACACATACATACATATATATATATATATATATATATATATATATATACATATATATATGTATATATATGAGAGCATACGAGGGTGTGACACGTTTTCAAATAGAAGATGGCAAGTCTTTCCTGAAAACATAGAAGTTGAAATGGGTGCCCGACGTGGGTGGTAAAACACCAGGACCACCAGATCTAAGCCATCTTCGAAGTAGTTGTACGAAACAAAGCCATATTGTTGTGCATATGTACGAAACTACACTTCAAGAAATGTTTGCAATGGAGGTGATGACAATAGCGTTAACTAGGGACAATAATAGAAATAAATCTGGCCGTTGATCATAGGCAAGATCTAATGACTGGTGTTTCATCGTATAGATACCATTAGTGGTGATGCCAATAGCGGCGAAGTGGCACCGTTAATGGTCTAGAAAATATTAGCGGGAGTATGTCCCTCCATCTGCATACTTCCCTCACTATAAAACAATTCTCCATCAAATGCCCACCACCGTTGTTGTAGCTTTTGCTACCACCACCGTCATTATTAATTGCCGCCACCTTTAACCTTCGCCAGTTCAACCATTGCCACCATCAACCTCTACCACTTTGGTCATCGCCACCAGCGACCAAAGCCACCATCTACCACCATCAATCGTTGTAGAAGCTACCATTACAGTCAACATTGAGGTTTTTCATCTTTTTTTTCTTTCTATTTTCCTTAATATATACTCCACATTACCAATTTCATCACTTTTAGACTCAAAGCCTGAACTGATTCAAACACGTAATCTATCTCTTCATCAATACTTTTCTCCTTACCTTTTGAAGAATTATCCAAAATATCAATAGGAGTTTGGGAAGATTGACCAACACGTGTGGAATCCTTTGGTTGTTGTTGTTGTTTTTGTTGTCGTTTTTGTTGTTGTTGCTTTTGTTCTTGTTGTACTTGCTGTTGAATCTCTGAAAATTGATCAAACACCAAGCATATAAGTGAATAATTTCCTGTAGAAGAATTTCCTTGAGCACCAACATATAAGTGAATACATTATTCTTTATAACCATGATCTTAAAAGCAGGAGAATTTAGTTAAGTCTTGATGTAATGAGTTAACCACGAGCTGAATGAATCTTCGATACATCATGGACTTCTTTCCACAAATTGGCAACACATTCTTCTGAATCTCAACAATTATGGCTTTAGAAATGCTGTTTGGATGATCTTCAATGAACGAAATCATAGGTGAACTGAAAATTGCACTCAAGCTATCCATTCCTGCCTACAAACTATTTAAGTAGTGAATCATAACATGAAATAAATACTTCTAGTGTGGAGGTAAAAATATCTTCTTGAGTGATGGATATTTAAACTCATATCCCATTTTGTCTAAACAGTTGTTCACCACAACATTAGCTATCTTTAATTGAGCATTGATAGGATCTCCAAAATGTAATGCTCGATTGGGTATTTCAGTAGTAATCATCACATTTCTTTATTTGACTTTGGCAACTATGAAAGTATTTTCTTGCTTATCTCTTTCCTTTACAGTTGTCTTCCAAAAGTCTTTGATAATCTTGTCATTAACGGTTATGTTGGTTAATATGGCATAAAATTCCGAGACTGTTTCAAACCGTCAATCATCGAACAAAAATACTTCGATCATCAATCACATCTCCCAAATACGTAAGTTCATTGTGATTCTTTACAATTATAAGAGGTCTAGCCTTCTACATAATCACAAGAAATTATGTCAGCAACATAATCAATTTTATCAAATTTTACAAATTTTCTATGTTTGAAAACAAATTTTAGATGTTTTCGCGTAATGTATGTTTTTGCATGCGGAAATATCAAGATATTCACTTTAGTCAAACTTAGTCAATTCAGACAAAGTTTTCGCTTGTCCAAGCGAATACATATCAAAATTGAAATGTTTTTGCATTTGTTCGAATTCCTTAGATGTTCAACCGAATCCACCCAATTAAATCATGTCATCCACTTCGATGGTTTCGAAATCATAATCCCCCTGAATTCAAGCAAATATACTATTTTCATCAGTATAACTCAAAACCAACAATTCTAATCAAAATTAGATCTGTGTCAACCCAATTTTAATTGAATTGACCAAATCTATTAATCTAAAACATCTCTGTAATAATTTTGAATTCGAAACTACACTTAATTGCGATTAAAAGCATGTGAATACTCTTGAATCAAAGTTGAAACACCCGATTCAATCCCTTAAGCCGTTCAACTCGAAACAAACAAAATTAGATCTGTATAAACAAGGTTAAACATCCCATTGATCACTTTCAACTCTCTGAAGTCACAATTTCATCTATCAAACATACACACACACGTCAATTGTCATCGAAGTTCTTATCAACATGCTACTCTATCAAATTACACTTTCTGATCGATGTCAATCGGAATTATTTGAGGGCTATTACTCATTACCATCTGAGGATACCACATACTCAAGCGGTTAGATTATTAGCAACACAATCATCTCAAACTGATTTCTATCTGCGCAACCTAGTTTCTTCTTATTTTAACGAATCGACTTTAATCCTGGTAAATTAAACAAATACACACACTCTGGTTTTGATGGGGAATCAAAGCCCCATGTTTATTTCAATTAACATCATTGATTAATGTTAAAATTTGAATCAAATAAGAATTAGGGTATATGTGAATTGATAACTTAATTATTGTTTAAATTATTTCCATCGAAATCTAAACCGGATATGAGCATTAGCCCTCTCGTTAAATTGCACAATTTAAACAGTAAGGACTCGGGTTCGACCCTAGGCACCTTCCCTTATGTTTATAATCAATTTTTTTTATTATTTTAAACTACAACTTTTTTTTTGATATATTATTAAATTACTATAAAATTGATCATGTTAAGCAAATCCATTTCAGAAATTATAATTTAAATTAGTGAAAAGAAAAAAAACTAAATTTCACATTTTTATCATTTTGTAAAGATTATAAATTTTAAAATATTACTAAATACAACTATATGTTAGATTTTATAAAATTTATTTTAAATCAAACATATATTATTTTAAATTATTTTAAACTAATATTTTACAAATCATTTAAATAATTAATTAATCAATACATATTTTATACTTAATTTATAATATTTGACTAGGAATTATGAATGAAGGTTGAAGGTTTTGTAAAATCATGGTGTATGTCATGATCTCTCTTATCATTGGCTATGAATTAATTTTGTAATCAGGGTTTAATGTTCGAGAATTGAAGGATAATTATAGTTTTGTCTATTTTACGCAAGTTGAGTTGGTTGTTATATGTTTATCGTGTTAACTTTCTAAATATTTATGGAATTAGATAACCCTATCGGGAGTTTAGTTCATCTTTAACATCGAAATAATAGTATCATTAGTTCCTCACGGGATAACTTTAGGTGGCTATTATGTGTTTATCGTTATATGTCTAGATATCCTTGATGGTTATTTGTAATCCAAATAGTTATATGTCTAGATATCTTTGACGAGGGTTTAGGCTACTTTTATATATCATGTGTGAAAATAATTTCACCTCGAGTTTGTGCTAGTTATTATTTATATGCTAAGTGGGGTGGAACATGAAGTGGTACATTTAATTGATTGTGTATTGATATGTTGTAGAACACATTCATTTTAGGTCACGTTTTTGAGTTTCTATTGTTTAATTTTTAGTTAGATTCGTTAGTTTTTACATATTGTTTGTTATTTTCTGGTTCAATAGGTGCTTGGGTGCTTAAAGTGACAAAAACGCGCGGGAGATGAAGAAAAGAGCCAAACAATGGAGAAAGACCAACACTTAGAAACATTACGAGGTGTCAAAGTCAATGTTGCTAGAAAATTCCATCTATGCGATACGCACAATAGGAGAGATTCTCCTACGCATATTGCATAGATCACAAATTAGGGTTTTTGAAACTTTTTTAATCTATGCGATACGCACAACAGGAGTGGTTCGCCCGCGCGTATTGCATAGATGGCATCTTCAAGAATATTTTACAAAGTTGAATTAAAACAACTTTTCTCAACCCAAAAGGGGAGTTCCACCACCAGCCGTTTCAAAAGCATTCTTAAGGACGAATTGAAGGTTTTAGAAGGATTTGAAGCCAAGTATTGAAGCTAGGATCATAGGAACTATTGAAAATTCTTGAACACGGGTTCTTATATTCGTAACTTTGTTTAGCATACATTGTTTTGAACGTGTTAATCTTGTTTTTAGTGTTTAAGTTAATGTTTCTATTGAATATGAGTAGCTAAAATCATAATGCTACCTAGGTTGACGCTTGGTTTGTCTCAACTTGAATGGATTTTGGTTATTGAACGGTTATTGTGGTTAATGCTTATATAAAGACGTTTATTCCTAATATATTTGATGAGTTTGAGTATTTTGGCATAATTGTTGATGATTCATATATTCCATAATTGTTGAATGTATTGTATAGAAAATTGCATATGTAGATCGATTACTTTATGTTCTTGATTAGTTGATGGTTGGTTTTCCAAACGTAGTAACCATAGGAATTGGTTTGGATTGATCATTTATTTTTAATGCTCTTCTTAATTTGAGTCCGCGAGGTGAAAGTTAATCGAATTGTCCTTGTGATTAGTTGTTTAGGAATAAGCGATTCGAAAGAAGGTTTCCCTAAGTTAGCAAATTGCATTGCTTTTTGTGTCCAATAGATTGTTTAAAATTTGCCCCTGTCATTATCAATGAATTGTGTTAGTTAGATCGATAGATTAGCTATCAGCCGCGTACATAAGTGTTGTCAAAGAAACTTAGCATTAATTTGACCAATCGTAGTTTCACTCATCTTCTAGGTTCTCTTTTTTGTCAAATCTGGAGAATGATCTGGGATCCATCAAGTATCTTAGAGGTTTGTATCATTATATTCCGATTCCACAATAGTTCAATAACCATTTGAAGTTCAAGGGTCGCAACTAGGATTCTCCTAGGTAGTATATTTCTCATTCTTGATTTTCTAAGAGTTCTTGTTTTCTCATGTTCTATTTGGTAGATCGATAATTTAATCAATTAATTAAAAGTAGTTTTTATTTTTGTCTAGGTTCCTTAAAAAAGATCCCCCTATTATTAAATCAATTTTGTTTTGGTCCTTTCCAAGTCTAGATTATTCTATAATAGTGTCTCTAGGATTCGATTTCGGTCTTCCTTAGTCTTGTGTACAGTCGATTAGGTTCACTTGCCTATCTAGGGGTCTAGGTTGTCTAGGGTTTAATTTGAGTTTCTAGATTGAGTCTAATTTAAGTTGTTTTTATTAGATCACTTTGTGAACGTCAAGTTTTAGGCGTCGTTCCGGGGACACTTAAGTTTAGAGTTTTTCTAGATTTGGTTAGGTTAAGTTCTTGGTTTAGAGTTTTTCTTTGTTTTTAAGGTTAATTTTTTTTAGCCTAGATTTAGTAGTTTAAGTTTTTCTTTAATTTCATCTTAAATTTTTTTTTCTCTTCTATATTTTCTTTTTAGTTGTATGCCACACAACCGTTATCAAGGATGACCTGAGTTTTCGGCTTTTTTTGACCCTGAGCGAGAGTAGCGCGAGAAGCACACTCCACCTTGGGTGCATTTACAAGCAATCTTAGATTTTAAGGTATGTTCTCTTCCTTTTCCTTAGTTAATGCCAATGGGTGATGCTAACCCCTTAGGCGTAACTTTCATAAGAGAGTATCAGATGGTTTCATTGGAGGCAGATCATCGAGCAACCGTCTCGTGATTAGTAACGCAAACAACTGGTAGATCCTTTCGTATGTCATGTCTACAATCACAAATGCCACCCAGTTTCATGGACTGGATGATGAGGATGCCCCCGGTCACGTCTCCCGTTTCGTTTGTATCTATGACACCTTTAACATTTGTGGTGTAACAAAAGATGTTATCTATCTTTGTCTCTTCCCGTTCACTCTATAGGGTCGAGCTGCTTCATGGCTTGACACCTTACCCCAGGATTCCATTAGTACTTGCGCTGATTTGTAGACAAAATTCCTTAAAAAGTATTATCCACATTCTAGGGCCACCAGACTTAGGGAGCAGATTCACTCTTTTAGCATAGATCCTGATGAACCTTACTACATGGCGTGGGAACTCTTTAACACGCTTCGTAGTGGATGTCCTCAGCATGGGTTAACCGAGTCGACACTTGTTGAGAAGTTCTACAACGTTCTTACCTATGCAACTCAACTTATGTTCAATGCTGCCACGAGAGGACACATTATGGAGAAAAGGACTACAGAAGAGTGCGAGGAGATGTTTGAGAGTTTGCATTGGCTGAGTAGTAGCATCCGTAAACTAGGAATTCTATTCCTAATACTACTTGAGGCCCCATTTCCTCTTCAAGGGGTGTTCATCACGTCACAACTGATAATAGTGTGGCCGCTGCCCTAGAAGCTATGTAACACGACATTCGAGACCTGAAGATGAGTGTTAATAAGTGTGAGGTTTGTAGAGGTGGCCATGGTACGAGAGAGTGTCCGGTATGAGTCAGCAAGTAGATTTCGTGAGTGGTCAAGGTAAAGGTTCAGGTGGTGCGCTTTCTAGTTCGTATACTCAGTGGTGTAGCGATTACCCTAACTTTGGTTGGAAATGTAGGGGAAACCCACCTAGCTTTCAGCAGAGGCAAACTCAGCCGAGTGGAGAAGATGTAGGCCCTTGTGTGGGTGTTGGCGGGGGTATGGACAAGGAGTAGAAGGACATACTCTCTTCCCAGACTTAGTTACTCACTCAACTGATCAATAACGATCAAGAAATCGAGAAAAGGTTGAGTGAGCATGATGTTCTATTAAAGAGTTAGCAATCCGCTTTCTTAGACTTGTAGCATTTCATAGGTAACATAGCTACGAAATTAGAACACCGACCTGTAGGTGAATTCTCAGGGAGCACTCTCCTAAATCCCAATGGGACGACGAAGGTAGTGATGACATGAAGTGGTAGAGGAGGAGCACAGAAGAAGCCTACGACACGAGAAGAAGAGGAAGTGGATGAGGAGATGGAGATGGAGACTCCTAGAAGGGCGCAACAGAGGCTTGACCTAGCGATTACCGCACCGAGTGGTGAGCCTTCATAGGAGGAAGTAGTGGAAAAGAAGAAGGTTGAAGTGAAAAAGACAACTCTCGAGATAGATTTAAGCCGAGTTCCATATCCTGCTCGTTTGATGAAGCAGAAGTTCGCTAAAGATTATGAATATTTTCTGAAGTTGTTTAAACAACTCATAATCAATCTTCCATTCGTAGAGGCACTCAAGCATATGCCTAAATATGCAAAGTTTCTTAAGGATCTTCTTTCTAACAAGAAGAAGTTGGAGGATCTTTCGATTGTTACTCTGAGTGGGCATTGCTCTGCGGTGGTGTAGATTAAACTACCGGAGAAATTAGTAGACCTAGGTATTTTCATTATCCCGTGTTTGTTTGGCAGTTCTACTTTAAACCACATGTTGGCAGATCTTGGTGCTAGCATAAATTTGATGCCATACTCGATTTATAAGAAGCTAGACCTTGGAGATCCGACTCCAAAGTGCACGATCATATCCTCAGCTGGCCGATCGGTCAAATATCCACGGGGCATTGTAAAGAATTTGTTAGTGAAAGTAGACAAATTTGTGTTCCCTGTATATTTCGTCATCCTTGATATGGAAGCACACGATAGAGTCCCTCTCATTTTGGAACGCCCCTTCTTATGGATAGCTAAGGCATTGATTGATGTCTATGAGGGTAAGATCACACTTCGTGTGGGGGTGGAGACAGTCACTTTCGATGTCACTAAGATGATGAACCATTTTGGTTTTCATAAAGATTCAATCTATTTTCTTGATGCATTCTTTTCTCATATGGATTGTTGCTTGGACTACATCAATAGAGCAGATCTGATGCCCACATCTGACCTCGATAAGAAGAACTAGGAGGTTGAGACAAAGGGTGACCCCGATCTTACTCTTAACTACCTAGTCACTAAGCTTCCTCAGTATCCAGATGTGTTTGCTGTTAGAGATGATACTGAGGAAGGGAGCAAGCCTTTAGTAGAAAAATCCTCATCCTTGAAGTTGAAGGAGTTGCCATCGCATTTAGAATACACATTTCTAGATGGTGAGACAGGTTTACCTGTCATCATATCTTTACATTTGATGTAGGAAGTAAAAAGAAGGTTGATTGAAGTGCTCAAGGAACACAAATAGGTGATTGCGTGGAAACTCACTTATATCAAGGGCATCAGCTCTTTCTTTTGCACACACAAAATACTCATGGAAGATGAGTATAAGCCTGTTGTTAAGAGACAAAGGAGGCTCAACCCTAACATGACAGAAGTGGTGAAAAGAGGAGGTTGTTAGGCTCCTTGATGCAGAATTGATACATTCCATTTCTGACTGTACTTGGGTGAGCACGGTTCAGGTCGTCCCAAAGAAAGGGGAGATGACAGTAATCATGATCGATAAGAATGAGTTGATACCTTCAAGAACAGTCACTGGATGAAGGGTTTGTATTGATTATAGAAAGCTGAATGAAGCTACTAGGAAAGACCTCTTCCCAATTCCATTCATTGATCAGATGTTGGAGCGTTTATCTGAGTAGTAGTTTTTGTAACGTCCTGGAATGTCAAAGGGAGCAATTTAGTAATAATGGGTTAAGTTGGGTATTATACATACATATATATATATATATATATATATATATATATAAAATAAAAAAATAGAAAAAATTATGGGCCAAATTGCGTTATGGGCTAAGGGTTTGATGGGTTTAAGGGCTTATAATCACCCATTAAAACCCTAATCAGCCACATTCTTCCCTACTTGCAACCCAAGCCACTAACATTCTAGAGAGAGAGTAGAGAGAGAGAAAATGGAGAAAAATCAAACATTTGAAGTTTCATTGACTCAAGGATTGAATATTTGAGTATTAGTGAATCAAACATCAAGAAAACAACTAGAAATCAAGGTAAGAATCACCATCCAAACACCTCTTTAGAACAGATCCAGATTCTAGGGTTTTGAGTTTTGAAAAGTTGTAAAGAATTACATAAAGGTCACATTTTTACTTATGAAATCATGTAAAAAGCTTAGATATAGCTTCATGGATGAAAACCTAAGGGTATGGACGTAAAATGTTGAGATTTTCGGTTAAAAACGAGCTGGTTCGTCATTTTTATACCTCCAGCGAAATTGCCGGTTCTTCCTGCGAAACTAAGACAATCTCCTTACAGCGAAACTATAGTTTCGTTGGTAATTTCGCAAGTGCATAGATTGACCAGTAGATTCAGCGAATCTAGGAAATTCTAACGAAAGTTGGGCGATTTTGGCAGAGAAACTGCCATGCGAAACTGCTACCGAAACTATGTAGAAAATGACCTATTTATGCGTTAACTTATATGCAGACCGTGTGCCATGATCCTAGCTTAGAAAACTTAGATGTGAAGTTGCTTACCGACCAGGTGAGTTCTAGATCCCCCTTATTTACACGTTTTCAATGTTTTGGGGGCGATATGTATACTAAATATACGGTTTTTATGGCAAAGATTTCAAGATGTTTTAACAAGAAAATATAATTTTCTATAACAAATTATGCTATATAAAGTCTTCAAAATATAATTTTCTAGGTCAGCCCGGCCTCAGCCAGGGGCGTTGCCCCTTGGACTCCACTAGGGGCTGCTGCCCCTAGTACCCGCTATCAGGGGCTGCCGTTCTTGAACCCCCGTTGTCCCGCGGAAGGTCGATTATATTGTTTGTATTATTTTGTTGAATATACATATATGGACTATGAGTTGATTCTTAGCACGTATAAGTATTGTATAACTAAAGATGAAAGTAAAACCTAAAGAAATGTTATTGAGCTCATAACAATGTACCATTGCTAAAGTAAAGTCTTGCATGCAAAGGATAAATGAGAGTTGCATTTGTTGTGCTCTCACTAAAAGATTATCTAATAAAGGTAATCCTAATTTTTATTAATAGGCTACGAAGATATGTGAGGATACATGAAAACTACACCTCACCACCCTAAAGGCCTAAACTCACTTTCTCTATGTCACTATGTGTGTTTTTTCGTAGTAACAGGTGGAACACGAAAAACGTTTTAGTTTTCATGTCAGTCATTCACAATCTTTGTAAGATTTTTCCATGCCAATAAATCAAACAACAACCAAATTTATATGAACCGTAACACAAGTTATTATAAGCTAAGTCAATGTAAAAAGAAACAGCCGCATGTTGATGGCCCCATCAAATATAGAATATGAAAGAAACTTTTAATAGTCGTTGATGGCCCCATAAAAAATAGTATGAAAGAAACTTTTAATAGTCAATCTTGTGCTGCCTATTAAAAAAAGTGGTCTTTACGTAGGAGCTAAACAGTTGCTTACGCGTAAGCATCTATGTACATATATATAGATGGATTTTATAATTATATAATCACTCACAATATAAACAAAGAGAAACAAGCTTTTTCATTTCATCCTTCTCCTTTTAATGTTTACATTTCTTACTACAATGGTCGCGGAAGGTGCCAACATAAACAACGTAGCAAAAGCAGGTTGTCCAATCAAGTGCGGGAATGTTACAGTTCCTTACCCTTTCGGTATTGGTGCAGATTGTTCCCTAGATGACTCGTTTAACGTGGCGTGCAACGCTTCTTTTGATCCCCCAAAGTTGTTTCTTCTTGGAAATAGTAGGTTGCCAATATATAACATTTTGGATTCGGATCTGCGCATCTCCCCTAAAGTTTCTTCGATATGCTACGGCTATAGGGGGCCTGATAATGGAAATCAACTTGGGCATACCTTAGGCGAAAAAGGGGCATTCACTTTCTCAGAAAAGAACAAGTTCACAGTAATTAGTTGTAACCATTATGCTTTCATTCAGGGGCTAAGTTACAACCTTTTTAGTGCCTGTTTCGCACTTTGTAGCACTAATGCGCCTAATGTTACTAATGGGCAATGCTCAGGACTCGGATGTTGTCAAACATCCATACCAAAGGGTCTGAGCAATTACTCTATTGGACTTCAAATCATGTTAGGAATCCAGACACAAGTTTGGTTGATGAATTCATGTGGCTATAGCTTTCTTGCCGAGGAAGGCACTTTAGAGTTTGACGGTTTTAATGATTTAACCATTGGTAACCGCTCACACCTTTTAAACAGGATAAAGTCTACTATACCGGTTGTGGTTGATTGGGTAATCGCGCCCAATGAAAATTGCCATGATGAGGTTAACACATGCAAAGGAAACAGTTCATGCTATGATGTTGATAGTACTGGTGGGTATCGATGTAAATGCAATAAAGGTTACGAGGGTAACCCCTATCTTCATCCTGGCTGCCAAGGTATGTCAGTCTTTGAATTCTATACTTAAGTATGTCATTTTATTTCTTAATTGGGATGCCGAATCTCCTTTTTTTTGTTAGATATCGACGAGTGCCATGATCTAAAAACCAACCCTTGCTATGGCATTTGCATTAACACGGTAGGGAGTTACAATTGTACGTGTTGCCCGGGCTTCTTTGGTAACGCAAAGATACGAAATGGTTGTATTGCTGTTCCTATTGCAAAAGATTCAAAGCATTTACCAACTGTATTGATCATAGGTAACTATGTAGTTTATGCAAGTATTAATGTGCTTATGTCCATTAATCCAGCCTTCTTAATCACTATGTTTCAACATGTTGGTTTTCAATAACCATCTTCCTTTAATGAAAATAAGAATAACGACTGCTATACACGTACAAATCACTTGGTTATAATCTGTAGGGCTGTTCATTGAGACTGATTAAACCGATATCCTAACCGAAACAAAAATGATTAAGAGTGAACCAACTTACAAATTTGTTTTTAAACTAATACTTAAATTAAATTGTAGACTGGTTTTTGGTTTTCAAGATTCTGAAATCTGTTTATTTAACTGAATAACCTAAAAACACCATATTCTACCCTTTAGAACATGTTTAATATAACCTAGCTAGTAAACCAAATAACCATTTTTATTCTTTAGCTTCTATTTTATATATAGTCCAATGCAATGAATAAACTATGTTTTAAATTATCCCGAATAAATCCAATAAACTAAATATTGTTTAATCTTTCAAAACCAAAAATTGAACCAAATTCAAATTCAGTTTGTTGTTCGGTTTTGAACTACTTGATTCAGTGCGGTTTGAAAACTGAACCAAAAGCTAAAATCGATTATTTAGTCGGAGGAGGAACATATACTATACTAAAGTAGATGATTTAATTTGATTCTCGTGACTAACGAAACACTCTTAACTTCACTACCCTTATATTAGTTTTTTCAATCACTTTTCCACTCTCTCGGACCAAACTTATAAACAAGATGACTATAAAAAATAGATTATGGAATATAATTGATAGTTTAAGGATACAATTATATTAGCGCGTAGGTCATATTTAAAAGCATAAAAACTATATTACTTTTTAAAAGAAAAGAAAACTAATGATATATATATATATATATTTTTGAGTGATACTGTCTGCGTTTGGTTGGAAGGAATGGAATGGAAATGAGAAACAAGTATAATTTTCAAGTAAAATTGTGTTTGAGTGAGCAATTAAAAATAAACCCAAGAGAATGTTTCACCTCAAATTTTCTTGGTTGTGGGATTTCAAAATCCTTCCATCTAGAGAGGGAATTTGAAATCCCACAACCAAGAGAATTTGAGGTGAAACATTCCCTTGGGTTTTATATTTCATTACCCACTCAAACATAATTTACTTGAAAATTATACTAGTTTCTCAATTCCATTCCATTCCATTCCATTCCTTCTAACCAAACGCAGCCAAGAGTATTTATATTAGCCCTCTTTGTTTTGCTCTCATTTCTTTCTAGTTACGAACGCAAACATGAAAAATTAAAGTTTAGCTGGTCTAAGTAACTTCAAAGATGTTTGCTAGTAACAAAAACTATAGCTTTAATTTACAAAAAAAAAAAAAAAATGAGAGAGAACTGTTACTAACTTTGGATTTTGTATTGGAATTTATACAGTTCTTAGCTTAAGCGCGGGTGCACTTTTTCTTGTTGCAATCATTGTATTGTACAAAGTGATCAAGAAAACAAAAGATGAGAGGCAAAGAAAGAGATATTTTACACGCAATGGTGGTTTACTATTAAAACAACAACAAGAAGCTGACCCATCTTCAGTTGATAAAACAATACTTTTCACATCACTTGAATTGGATAAGGCCACTGACAACTTCAATACTAATAGAATTCTTGGTCAAGGAGGTCATGGTACAGTTTATAAAGGGATGCTGGAGGATGGAAGGATAGTGGCAGTCAAGACATCAAAGGTAGTTGATGAAAGTCAGCTAGAGGAGTTCATCAATGAAGTGGTGATTCTTTCCCAAGTCAATCACACGAACGTGGTCAAATTATTAGGATGTTGCTTAGAAACAGACGTCCCTATGCTTGTGTCTGAATTCATTCCAAATGGTACACTTTATGATATTCTTCACAACGAGACTGAAGAGTTCCCAATTTCCTTAAATATGATATTACAAATAGCTACAGAGGTTGCAGGAGCACTTTCTTACTTGCATTCAGCAACTTCCATTCTAATATACCATAGAGACATCAAAACTAGCAGTATACTTTTAGATGACAGATATAGAGCTAAAGTTGCTGACTTTGGAACTTCAAGATTCGTCTCAATAGAGAAAACTCACTTGACTACCTTAGTCAAAGGTACATTTGGCTACCTTGATCCAGAGTATTTCCAATCAAGTCAGTTCACTGAAAAGAGTGATGTGTATAGTTTTGGAGTGGTTATGGTTGAATTGTTAACTAGAGAAAAGCCGATTTCCCATACAAGATTTGGTGAAAACAGAAGTTTGGCTACATATTTTATGTTGGCCATGGAAGAAGGGCGCGTTATGTCTGTTTTTGATGCGTTGGTTGTAAAAGAAGGTACCAGGGATGAACTTTTGGCACTAGCTAATCTTTCAATGCGATGCTTGAATCTGAGTGGAAAGAATAGGCCTACAATAAAGGAAGTAGCTATGGAGTTAGAAACCATACGAACATCTCATATTCCTTCTACATTTGAAACTAACATCAAGCACATTATGCATGGGGAGGAATTGTCATCATTACCACATGGTGAATCGTCATCAACATTCTATGTGTATCACTGATACATTTGTCAGTGATGAAAATAGCCTGGTGGTATTTGTTTAATAAAGTTTATATTGTTTTATATTATAATCAAAGAGTACTTAATAATTGCATTAAAAGCATTCTCAATTTTTATCAAGGAACTGAAGAAAGCAATCATCTATAAGTTATGTTCATTACGGGATGTTGTAGATTTAATGTCAAATCATAAGCCATCGATCGATGAACTTGCTATCGTTGGTCCTTTTAGGACTTCTTGTAGATGATCTTATGTTGGATATGTTGGATATATGTGTACAAGCATCAAATATTAGTTCCCCATCCTAAATAGTCACATAGCAGACAATGACAAAGAAAGTTACAAAGAAAGTTAATATGCATAAAAGAGTAATCACCCGAAAAAAAAAATTATGTATGAAACGAGCTCTATTATAAATTGACTAGTAGTACACACGTGCGATGCGGCGGTGGCGACAATTTGCATATGATACTCATTCTCTGTTACTTTATCAATCATCATCCGGTTGTTAATATTTCAAACAACAGTTTACCTTTCAATTGTTTCTTTAATTTATTATTGTTATTTTTTTGTTAGATGTAAACTTGAATCCAAAAACTTATATACAATGTTATTGAGTTTTTTTTTTTTTTTTTTTTTTTTTTTTTTTTTTTTTTTTTTTTTTTTATGATTAGAAGAACAACAAACAATCAAAAACAAAAATCCTCACATATTTAACCACACAAATTAAAAAGTAGCCACTCAAAAGTTAATTTCACACATAACAAAAAGAAGTCACAACAAATGATATTATTAGTTATCTCCACTTAATGGTCACATAAATTGGTATGAACGTTTCGTAACAAATGTTCAGCCAACCAAACACATGTCAAGAATCGGCGTTCCAAGAATCAGTCAACAAAGTTGACTATTAGATATACAGTCTCTTACATGAGTTCAAATTTGTAATGAACCTATTGTTTTTCATAAGATCATGGCATCATAGGTTACTATAAACTCTAGTTCTACATTAGGTATGGAAGTTTTTGTTAAATAAATAACTACATATTATCTCTTGATTAGTTGGTCAATGAAAATGCCTCTAATCCTATCGGTTATGTCATGTTGATATGACATGTGGCTAGGTGAAATACAACTTGACATCTGTAAATTTATAGAAAAATAATGGTAATTTCATAAATGTTGGGTTGCAGCTAAACTATCACATCTTTTATGTTATCGTGGTTACATTAAACTTCCATCAGGTCAAATGAGTAAACTCTAAAAACTTGATGGTAAGTGACTCCTAGTGCATTTAGATGCTTGTAACCTCTTAATCTCTTAATTCATGTAAAAAGGACAAAATATGTTTCTAGTTAACTTAGCCCAATCTGCCCCCTTGACCCGTCTTGAAAGTACCAGTTGGACCCGAACCAGCTACGCAATGTAGCTGTAGAATTTTATTGATGATAATGGTTTGATGCTCACAAGAACACAAGAAGCAACAGAATGAGATTTTCTCAACTTGAGAGATTGAAGACCAATTATTGATAGAGATGAACAGAAGTAGAATGCGGCACAAAACGGCAAAACTAGGGGTTTCTCTTTTTTTTGGTCGAACCCTAATGAAGCACGAAGAAGAATAAATAGGCTGCAGATCACATTTTGCCCTCTTGAATAAACAGACCTGCAACTACAGCAACAATAATATCCAATAACCAGCTTGACCCTCCAACTTTCATTATTTAAATAAGTAACCTATAATTATGGAATGAGGATCAAGTTAGGATCTTAAATTTAAAGATGATTGCTGCTGAATTATATAAATTAGTTTTAACATCTCCCCATAATTCAGGCAGCAAACATGTCAAATAAATTCAATTTGCTACACATGAAATGATGATGTGACACATTTAATCCCTTGGTAAAAATATCAGCTACCTGCTGATTTGAGGATACTTTAACAGCTTTGATGACACCAGCCTTTATTTTTTCCCTAACAAAATGAAGATCTATTTCAAAATGTTTGGTTCTGTTGTGAAAAACTGGATTTGCAGAAATAGAAATTGCAGAACTATTATCACAAAATAAAAATTAATTTTAACCTTTAAATCTTTCAAAATGTTTATAATCCACATGATTTCACACGTAGCAGAGCACATAGCTCTATACTCGGCCTCTGTTGTTGATCTAGATACCGTCTCTTGTTTTTTACTTTTCCAAGAGACTAACATTCACCCAAAAAGACACAATACCCAGTGATTGATCTTCGAGAGTTAAGACACTTACCCCAATCTGAGTCGACAAAACATTTTAAGTCAAAATTCTTACCTTTGCTAAACAACATGCCCTTACCTGGAGATTTCTTTAAATATCTCAAGAGTCTTAAAGCAAGCTGCAAATGTGAGATGTAGGACGATGCATGAATTGACTCAAATAATGTACAGAGTAAGTGATATCCGGTCTAGTATGAGACAAATA
Source organism: Flaveria robusta (assembly GCA_025506415.1). Lineage (NCBI taxonomy): Eukaryota > Viridiplantae > Streptophyta > Magnoliopsida > Asterales > Asteraceae > Flaveria > Flaveria robusta. The sequence continues at coordinate 56,460 of JACCIZ010000453.1, forward strand.
TATCAATTTTCCAATTAACTTTTGGTACCCCGAGATGTTATCTAACAACTGATCATCACTCGCCCTTCTATTAGACACAACATAATTTTGTTCAATAGGATTATTAACTGGTTTACATCCAAGTAACCCAAACTCTGTTAAGAGTTCAAGGCAATACTTTCTTTGAGATAAACACATTCCTTTTTCAGATTTTAAAACTTCAATCCCCAAGAAGTATTTCAGAGTTCCCAAATCTTTAATCATAAAATTTGAACTTAAAAATTGTTTAACATTTTTAATCTTAGCTTCATTGTTTCCGGTTAAAACTATGTCATCCACATATACTAATAGAGCAATAAACACTGTTCCAACAGATTTAGTGAACAAAGGATAATCACTTTTGCTTTGAACAAATCCAATATTTAATAATACACTAGTTAACTTTTCATTCCATTTCCTAGAAGCTTGTTTTAAACCATATAAAGATTTTACTAGTTTACATACTCTAGTTTCAGTAACCTTCAGGTAACGACATGTAAACATCTTCTATTATATTTCCATATAGAAAAGCATTGTTGATATCCAACTGATAAAGAGGCTAATCATTTTCAACCGCTAGACTAATTAAACACCTAACTGTTACCATTTTTACTACTGGACTAAAGGTTTCATCAAAGTCTACTCTGTGACGACCCTAAACCAAAAGTAGGTAAACTAATATTTTAAGAAAATTTTATAGACTTATACTTTATTGATGAATTGTTAAGGTAAGTTTTATTTGACAAACTCTTTATGAGTTTTATGTGTTTATTATGCATATGTTACGTGAGCATGCATGCATCCATGCATAAATATTTACGTGTGCTTGTGAACTTTGTGATCATTGAACCAGGCGTTTATGGCTACCAAATTGCAAGATTATGTGACTAGTTACTTGAATTATAACTATCTTTCATTTACATGTAATCAAAACATAACCAAACATACTAAGTTAAACATTAAAGAACCTTGTATCAGAACTAAATCTAACTAAACCTAAACACCTAAACACTAACTTAGACAACCTTAGCTCTAACCTCGGCTCATTAAGGTACTAATCAACCCGATTAAGCACCTAAATCACTAACTAACCATAGTTTAATGACTAAGTAAGTCATTAACACCAAAACCGCCACCTAGCCATCCCTTGACACTAATCCTTGCTCTAAACTCGCCACCTAGCACTACATGACACCAAACATACTTGAAAATCTGCCACCTATCTCCCTAATAATCCACCTAATGACCCTATAATCACCACCTCATCACACCTAAACTAGGACTAATGATGGCAAACCCATCCTCATCTCTCTCGGCCGATGGAACCACAACCACAACCCACACAACCGCCACCACCACCTCTCGACCTCTCTTCCCCTATCCCGCTCTCGATTATCTCCACCACCACCCTCATACCCCCGATCTTGCTTTCGGTTCCTACAATCCACACCATCACCACCTTTGTTCATTTCCAACAAAGTTGTGATCAAGCATCAAGAACTATCACCTCAACCGGACACTCAAGGATCAAGCCAAACCATTTTCTTTGTTCTCTTCAATCAAACAAGGTTAGATTTCTAAAAACTATAACTAACAAACTTTAAGAATGTATATGTGTTTAATAAAACACATATAAACTAACTCTTGAGGGTTACATCATCAAGAATATTCATAAGGAATCACAAACACCCGATTCTATTCAAAATCAGTAAGAAATGAGGATTTAAGAGCTGGAAACTTAAAAGTTTTATATATAAACCAAGGATTTAAACAAAAGATTTTAAATAAAAGGTTAAAACCTATATATTCTTGATGAATTAGATTAAATATCCAAATGATTGTGATTGTAGGAATAAAATTAGGAACTTGTTGAGAAATATTAGAAATAATAATCTGCAAATTTTGAGATAATAATATTGGGTAAATTAATTTATATAATTAATTCAAGGAAATAAGAGAAAATTACTATATAAAAGATTCGAATCTAATAAAAATTTATAAAACTTATATAATAACCCTTATATTTTATAGAATTTTCTGAATAAATTTCGTGACCTAATTCATATATATGATTGAGTTTTATATTTTAGGACATTCTGTAAATAGAAAATCAAAAGAAATAGTAAAACAGTGAAATAAATTATGAAAAATTTATATAAATTATTAAATTTAGAATAGAACAGGGTGTATGAATTTCGTAATTTTTAGTGATGTTTTACTATTTCTGTCAATTTATATGAAAATTGTGAAAATTCTAGAAATTTGGCTGTTATGAGTTATTAATCTGAAATTTTATGAGATAATGTAGATTTCAGAGTGATTAGACTGATAAATTTTCGTAATTTTTGAATAACAGGAACTATCAAATTAGAATTTTGATAATTTTTATGATTTAAATGCTGAAAATTTTAAAGAAATTAGATTTATTCTAATAAATAGTTATTTTATATGAATTATTTGACTTATTAGCTGGAACTAAGATGAGTAACATAGTCCCTTTTTTATTTATACTTTTTGGGGGAAAAAGCATACTTTTGTGTTGAATTTGATGCATTTTTGAGAAATTTTGATTTGTTGCTGTCATATTAACACAACCATTAATTCGGATGAGGAACCGTCAAATAATATAGGTAGCGCTACTTAGAAAATGTCAACCTGCACATGCTGATATGAGGGCAACGGTGTTATATTATTTGATTGTGTGATTTGTATTTGACAGTTATGAATCACTTGATATATGCGTGTAGGTTTGGTTGTGAGTTTGATTATATTGCATCAATTCAAAATAATTTATATTGATTAAACCTATGTTCTCATCAACTATTTGTTGACTGTTTTGAGTATGCTTTTTCAGGTCAGCAAAATATATTATAATCTCGTATATTCCTTCAACATGTATAGTGATCGGCACGGCTACCTAGGGAAGCTGTGCATATGGTTGACTATTGACTTGTTTGACTTCAGCCTTTACCTGGACGTTCACGTTCACTACTAGCTGAAGATATGTGATGTGTTGAAGATATGTTTTGGTTAGGATTACAAATGTATAAGTCAAGAACGTCAGACTAAATTTTGTATCATGTAATCCTATAAACTAATGAAATTAATATTTAGTTATTGCTGTGATTTATACGTTGTGATAATCAATGTGTTTTGAGCTAACGAGTCACACCCAAGCATTTCATGCTTCCACCGGGATGTGACATACTCCTTCCTTTTGATTGTAACCTTTGGCAACTAGCCTAACTTTATATCTCTCTATTTCCCCAGTTGATTTGTATTTGATTTTATACACCCATTTGCACCCGATTGCTTTTCTATCTTTAGGTAAATCGACTAGAGTCCATGTATTATTTCTATTTAAAGCTTCCATTTCTTCGTTCATTGCATTCACCAAATTTTGATCAGTATCAGCCTCATCAAAACATTTAGGTTCAACTGTTTTGTTTATAATGGATATAAAACAAAAATTTTCTAAGGATAACTTAGAATAATTAACGACCTTTTCAACACCATATTTGACTTTTCCTTCCACAATGAAATCAGACAACTTTTTTGAAGGATTAATGACTCTAGATGATCTCCTAGGCTGATTTGGTGCATCAGCACCCTCAGATGGATTCATCTCATCAGTAGGCTCAACAGTGTTGTCTGCCTCGCCATTAATATTATCTTGAATACTCGGCTGCTGACCTTCACTGTTTTCACCTTGAGATCCGTCTCCTTCGTCATTGGGATTTTCACTTTCAGGAAAGTTTGGCAAGTTATCTTCAAATGTGTCAAAAAAATTTAAGTTATTAATGTCATTCTCAAAAACAAATTTTTGTTGAGAGAATACTTTATCTTCTTTAAAAGGAAAAATATTTTCATAAAACTTTACATCTTCGAAAAAATAATTTGTTTTTTTATCTAAACTCCATAATTTATATCATTTTTTAACATTTGAATACCCAATCAAAACACATTTTTCTGCATGACTTGAAAATTTATCTGTATTATTTAATATTGTACTAAAACAAAAACAGCCAAAATTCCTTAGGTGACTAAGAGAGGGATAGAAACCAAACATTAGCTCGAATGGAGATTTTCCCAACAAAACTGAAGTAGGTGTCCTGTTTATCAAATACACGGATGCTAAAATACAATCAGACCAGAAATTATTGGAACACCTCCTTGAAATAATAAGGCTCTAGCAACATTCAAAAGATGCCTATGTTTCCTTTCCACTATCCCATTATGTTATGGAGTATAAATGCAAGAAGTTTGATGTAAAATCCCGTTAGTGTTAAAAAACTCAAACATCCGATTGTTTATAAACTCTATGCCGTTATCTGTTCTACACACTTTAATTGTTTTCCCAAACTGATTTTGAATTAATTTAAAAACACTTTGAAAGTTACAAAATACTTCATCCTTAGATTTTAACAAATAAACCCATACTGCCTGAGAGAAATCATCTACTATTGTTAAGAAAAATTTATAACCTTGTCCAAATGAACAAGTTCACCAATAGCTTTACACGTATGATCACTTAATGGAAAAGGAACCCTAGACTGTTTTGCCTTGTGACAAACATCATATGGTAGTGCCTCTTTTGGTAAAGTAATACCAAGGGTCTGTTTTAACACATTAAGAACTTGATCATAGGGGTGTCCTGGACGACTATGCCATAGATTTGTATTACTAAAACTATTAAAACAGACCTTAGTAGGTGCAGATTCAGACCCAACAAAGTAAAGCCCGTCACTTTGGCTACCAATCATTAGGATTTGCTTTGAATTCAAATCCTGTATGTAACAATTATGTTCATCAAATGCTACCAATAATTTATTATCTTTGGCTAACTTATGAACAGATAAAAGATTAACATTATAACCAGGAACCATAAAAACATCAACCAATGTTACATTTTCATTTAGCCTAAGGTTACCAATTTTAGTCACTTTAGCACTAGTTCCATTTGGGTGACCTATTTTAATGTTAAACTCAGACACATCAATTTCATTTATAAGGTTCTCATCACACGCGACCATATGTTGATTTGCCCCTGAATCTACTACCCAATTACAATTGGTTCCCAAGTTATAAATGCTAGAGCAACCAAAGAAAGGGAAATGATAAAATGAAAACCATTTTCTTAAAATAAAACCAATAAAACTATACTCAACCAATCAGATTATTTATAACTATTTTTATTTTATTTTTTATTTAAAGGGTATTTTAGTAAAAATCACTCCCACCATTTTTGTAATCTATTTAATTTAGATTACATGATTTCTCTTTCTCTCTCTACGTTTATCCTCCTCGTTCTCTCATCTAAAAACCCTAAAACTAACCTCATTAAACATGCCACTCACATTCACATATGAAGATGATGAATTAACATGACGATGATGATTAGAGATGAAGATGATAGTGATGAAGTTCATTTCATGGGTAACAATTTTACTACAAAAAGATGCTAATCTCTAAACCATTAAAATTCTATCAGAATACCTCACTTCTATAGATCAAGAACATCAAGCTCAAGATCATGATCCTGGTGACAACAAGAATAATATCCATCGATAACTCGAATTGATGGAATTTTGGAAGGAGGAACACTTTGATTGTAAAGAATTATTGTTTACAACTCCATTTCCATCTCAATAAATCAGGCTTGAAGAATTCTTGTTTACACTTCCATCACCATTGTCAGCACTTCATTCATCGAGTATCTAAAAATTGGGTTTATCAAAATGTTTTTAAACGATGAAGCGACGATGCAGAAGATGTGTGTAAGTATGATGCAAAACTAGAATATGAAGGTTTAAGAATTAAAGATTGATCATTAAGAACAACCTAATATTCTAATGTTTTTTCTTAATTTGATGCTTTATAACTACAGTTACGTATAAGTAACGTTGAATTGAGTTATTTATATGTAATTGGGTTTGTTACTCAAAATTAAGTTGATTATAACTTCAGTTATGTATATGTAAGTAGGGAATTTGGTTCTTCTTACTTAAATTTAAGTTGCCTATAGCATGAGTTACGTCTATGCTACATATATGTAAGCATGTGGGTTTAAAAGATGAAACTATGTGTCACGTAGTTACATATACGTTAGAAACTCACGTATTACATGCGTGAAATAAATTCAATATGTTAAAACCATTAATATTATGAAAGTTTTTTATATTATGTGTTATTAGTCGTTTGTGAAATAAAAAATAATAAATATCTAATAAATTATATATAAAAATAATAATAATTAAATTTATGAAAATATATTTAAAGATAAGATAACCCCACATGCTAACCCTTCAAGACCAGTCAAAATCATAAATTTTTTTGTTCGAAAAATATTATGAAAGTTGGAGAAAATTAATTTTTTTATGTATACGTGTTAATTCATATTTGTAAAAATGTTAAGAAATGTGTATAGTAATGATTAGAAATGTGTATATCTACACCAACAAATATTTATAAGTCTATATGTAATTTATACATGTCTTAACTTTTTTAAAGTTGTTGATTTACATATATACATAAATTAATATAATCTTATATAAGTATAATAAAGTTATTCCATAAAAATTAATGATTTAGATTGATCTTGATCGGTTAACGTGACGTATCGCATTAAAGGAGGGTTAATATTTGTTCCCAACCCACATGACTTTTAGTATGCTTGTTAGTTTAAACAAAGTAGTGGTGAGCTGTGTGTGTGGCATATGCTAATGGCTACATGACTGAATATAGACTCACATCCTAGTTCAAAGTTTATGATCACCTCTATGTGTTTAATCAATGTATAATTCATGTTTTCATTTATGTGTTGTGTGGAATGTTTAATGTTTCGCTATATGTTTAGTGAACTTTCTAATTCAAGAACTATGTTTGTGATGTGTAAATCTAACTATAAGGACTCTTGAAAATAAGGCCTTGCATAATACCATAAGGTATCTTGGTTTGGTTGGGTCATTTAAAAAAAACAATTGTGTGGCTTGACTTGTGATAATAAATGGTTTTGATTTATTTATTTATTTATTTTTTGTGAAGTCCCCAAGTGTAAAACAATGTTTGTCAACTTAAAAACCTATACGAAGACTAGCCATTTACATTTAAAATGATATAGTGATTGAATGAAAACTTAACTTCCAAATATCTATTAGAGTAAATTACAAAAAGGAACTTTATTTTTATAACTAATTTTACTTTTCGGCTTTTATCTTTACTAATCATACTATACAACCTTTATGTATAAGATTTGTTTCATCTTTAGTCTTTTAGTCTAACTGTTGTTAGTTTGTATCATTGACTTGGGTCATATTGTTATGACATGAAGGTAGATGTGTCTCGGTTAACCTTTCACATCTTCTACTATCCCTTGCTACATGTGACTTGATATGGGAAAATTTCATATGCGACAATCTAAAGATGATTAAAACATGGATGATACATGTAAAAATCTAACCAAATTGAAAATCATAATGGTGTTAATGGTTTAAATCAGCTTAAAGGTAACAAGATAAATAAGAAAACTAATCTAATAATATATCAAATATCTTCTCATTTGTCTTGCCTCTTCGCTTGCTTGTTTTTCTTGAAGTTTGTTCTTTATAGCTTCATGATCATTCCTTGATCTTCATAGACCTAGTGTCATCTCAAAGACCATAAAAACCTTTAACATGATTTCTAGGTCATACTATCTAACAAATGTACAAGATGAGCCCTGACTATAAAATAAAAAAAACAAATTAGGAAAGATTAGGGACTTGGAGTAAAAAGCTAAAATGGGATGGAATAAGTAAAAAAACAGCGAAACACCATCATCAAGAATAGGACCGTCGACAAGGAGGAAGAATTTGATGACAAGAGTAAAACCGTACCTTTTGCTATTAAAGAATAGAATCATCAACCTGGATTGTGAGGGGTCCAAGAGGTTTGTATCGTTGCTTATTTACCACACTAGCACAACACGATCTCGTTTGATTGTATCATATAATAGTGGTGAATTAGAACCATCTTGAAGATTATGAACAAAGCAAAAGGAGATGAAATTACACATCTACCCTCATGCGATAACCATATGATAAAACTTAACAATACAAAACAATGATACCTAGACTAAAGAACCAAAGATGAAACAAAACAAGTACATAAATTTATTTGATGTAATTAGTAGAGATGAATGTTGAAAAATGAAACTACCTACAAGGATAAATTTTCTTTTCTATAATTTACTCTATCTTTTATGAAACCATAGTATGAGTACGTGACGATTCTTAATCTTGTATAATAATTCATTATATTGAATTTGTAGCTGTGGTTATCAGTTTTAATCTAATATGTTACGTTCTTTTTTCATCTTGATTTTTATTGCAAAATATATAACCGGTGATATCATACATGAAATTAGGCCTATGCCCTAACTTTCTAACAATTTTATTAGCATTAATTGATCATAAGTTTCCATCACCTTATTCTTCATCCATTCAAAAAACTCCTCGTTGTGTTTCAATTTATATCATTTTTCTATCTTTTGCAAATGTATTGACTATAATATGTTCTTGCGTTCTTCAACATATGAAACAAAAAATATCATCTGTTGTAGGACAACAAAATATACAAGTTGTAGATTCTCATGACCGAGACATTCAATTCCATACCAACTACCTCCACACCTACAAAATGACCCGAATAACCAATTTACGAACATAAATACATTTGAAACTTTCAAAATAATCTATTAATAAATTAACTCTTACATTGTAAATTATATTTAATAAAACTAAATTATACTATTGAGTTTTATGGTGTAATAACGTGTGCAGAGCTTAGTCACTTGTTCGAAAGTATATTATTTAATAACTAATTTTAGTAAACCAGTTTATTACACGGGTTGAATAAATAAAATATTAAATAAAATAAATATATAATAATTAAAAAATGATATTGTAAGATAAGACACATCTAAAGTTACATATAAGTGTTAAACAATAATATTAAATTTTTAAAATTTTTTTGTTTTTTCAAAAAATAAATTTAACATTTTCTTCAAAACAAACCGTTTTAAAAATTTATCTTTTTCAAAAATTTCCTTACTATAACACCCAATTTTAAATAACTTTTTATAAAATTTTTACTTTTTAAAAACATCAATTTTAAAATATTCCCTATTTAAAAAGTTTGGAGAGAAAAAATCTTTTTTTATAAACATTTGTTTCTTTTAAATAACATTAATAAATTGATTTTCATGTTTAAGTTACTAAAAAAAAATTTAATCTAAAAAAAATTAAATAAAATTATTAGTAATTAAAAGAAGAGAGAAATGTGGTGGTGACATGTGTCACCCTTAGTTATCTTTTTTCTTTTATTATAGTACTAGCTTTAGTAAACCGTGTATTACACGGGTTGAACAAATAAAATATTAAATATAACAAAAAATTATCATGTATAAAATGATATTTTATGATAAAATATAATTAAAATTATGTATAATAAGAACAATATGTAATAAAACAATTATATCAACTTTTTAAACTTTTGGTTTAAAATTTTTTTTTCCTTTAAAAATTAATAAATATTTTGTTTCAAACATATTTGTATTTATTAAAATATCATTTTTAATAATTTCTTATTATAAATTTCAATTTTAATTATTTTGTTTTACAAAAATTAACTTTTTAACAACATTAATTTTAAAAAAGTTTAATGTTTTGTAAAAATTCTTATTTTATAAATCTATTTTTTTAGAAATAACATTAATAAGAAGATCTTTTTTAAATTTATTAAAAACATTATTTTTGTTCTAAAAAAATTTAAATAATATTATTGATAACTAAGGTAATTATTTATTAGCAGAGAGAAAAGAGAAAATTTTGAAGAGAATAAATATGATACTGCTACCTGTCACCCCAAAATACTATTTTATTAGAATAGAAATATAAAGATAAGATACTACCATCAATTCCCTTATGATTTCTTATATATCATTTATTTTATGAATCGAAATCGTTAAACTCATGCACATGAGATTAGAAATATGTTGGTATCTCTATCTTTAATTTGAAATCTATTATTATTTCCATTTCAATGCGCATTTTAAAACCAATTAATTTAATTTAGTAGTGTTGTAAAACTAGGCCTAGGCAGCCGGGTACTCGGTGAGTATTTAATTAGTACTTGGTGGTATACTTTGACGATTTTCTTTAACTCAGTCAACCTTACTTGGAATCGGTCCAACTAGGTTAAGTCATATTTTTGCTATTTTTCACTGATTTTCGCTAGTTTTCAATAAATCTTGTTAGATGTTTGTTGCTTTTTACGAAACACTTTGGAAAACGAGTATTAAATGATTGCTATGTATATAATATTAAAAAGTAAATATCAGTTTTTAAAACTATGTTGGTACTTGAAAATATATTTTCTGACATATATTGATATTCACATATTTTAGTATAAACATTAGTAAACTTGTGATATATTACCCATATATAATTTCTTAAAAATTAATTTCATTATAATTTATTATGTTCGTGTACTCTACGAGTACTTCGTGGCCAAGTTCGTGTACTCCCCGCATGGGTCGAGTACGTGTACTCCCTGAGTACTCCTGCATGGGCTTAGTACACGTAACTTTTCAGTCGACCGAGCTGGTAGCGACTAGTGACTTCTACAACCATGCAATTTAGTAATTTGTTAATATGTAGTATGAAATTTAAGTCCCTGTTTGGTTAATAGATTTTTCTTGAATTAGAATTGAAATTAAAAAAAAAATACATCTAAAATTTTATTTGATTGGTCGCCCCATAAAATTGAAATTAAACAATTTTCTCATTTTTGTTAGAATTTATTTTCCTTTCACTTAAACATGAAATATACAAAATTAATAATTCAACTCCACTCCAAAATTTACTACCCGAACATTTTTATCGATTTTAAGTTTTTAACGCGGTTTCGTTAAGATTCAAATTCCCTCTCATAAGCGAACCAAACGGAACTAAGATTCCTAGTTTTGTCAAAATATTTGTTCTGCTAGAACATATGTACCACCGGCAGTCTCGTCAAATATTACATGCCACGTGGCCGACGGTCTCATGCATACTATTTTTATCAAGTTAAATCTTTCTAGTCGCAAATGCACCCGTATTTTTACATCACATCTTAAATAAACTCTTCATTGCATAATAGTAGGGATTAGATACTGTTTCAATTAGTGCAATTTTGTCCAAATGCTTATTAACTAAGCCGACTGTATTAGAAACATGCTCTCCCAAATCAGTTTTAGCACCCAAGTGATTCGACGGTGGCGTTGAACATATATTTTCACTTTATAGACACTTTACCTATTTCAAATTAATCTATGGTAACCTTTAGAGCAAAATATAATCACTAATCTACAAAGTGAAATCCAAAACGAATTGATTTTGAACTAAACAATGTAGATAAAAACATAAAAGGCGCAAATGTACTTTTTTTTCGTAGAGGCGCTACAACTTTAACCAAAACGTAACGTGAAGTACAGTAGGTATAAATAATTTGAAGGACAATAGGCATAAATAATGTGGGAGAAGCCACTAGAAAAAGAAAGTTTGTCACAATTGGCAAATGTTTGTATTATATGATGATATATACGACAAATCTTTTCCTTATGAAGTGGATCACAATTAAATTTATTATTATAATACTTGCAACTCTTGTAGCTATTTTATGAGTATTATTGGTACCACCACGAGCACTATTAGATAGGATTTGTCTGTCATTCCGGTATGTTCCAGTTATTATTTTTATTATTATCTATTTTTAGCTATATTATACTTTATGATTTTTATAATTCTATCACAAAGGTTTTCACTATGTTGCATATAGGCCCTTAGAGTTTCTCTTTCTCTTTCTTTCGAGAGTAGCTACTCTTATCCATCACTAGTTACTGTATAATTAAAAAGGGGTTGTGAAATGAATAGTGATTTATAACCATCAAAGCGTCAGAGTACTAGAAGCTTATGCATATGTTGTTTTGACATGTTGGTAATCGAAGGTACCTTGCTAATCACAACCGAGGCCACGCGTCTTCACCGTCAGTTTATGCTTCCACGTGGTTTCCATCAAAACACCAAAGATGCCTCCTTTTAGTGATGAGGATGACATGCATTTGGGAAGATGTTGATGTCGAATTGAAGACTATTTGGTTTTGCTTCATGTTAACATGTGCGTTTTATATGTCGAATTGAAGCTTTGGGTCTGTAGCTTTAGAACAAGTTCATTGTTGCTTATCTTATAATTTGCAGCCTCAATTGCAGTTATTTACTTATTAATAAATTCTCGAACGGTGAATACTATTTCATGGCTTTTTAAACATGTGATTGGTATTCTTTACTCATATTCCATCATTCCATCATTCTTATTATAGTTATGGAGTTGGTATTCTTTTCACTACATGGCACTTATTTTATTTTGTGGAGCTAGAATTTTGGATAGCCTTTTATTGCAAGAAAGAAAGGTTCACTCAGAAATGTTTTGAAGCCCATTTCTTTTCTTTCTTTATATGTATTAGTATAATTATGGTTTTGAACTTGTAGGAGGGTACTATAAAGCACTTTTAAGCTTGAAATATGTCTAAACGCAGCCGACTTATATGATGGGCTACTTTCAGCCTATTACAACCAGTTTTAAGTTCCCATTACACCATCGTCTTCATCGTATTATTATTCCCTTTTGTAGTTACATCTTGCAGATGAAGATCGAGGAGCTGCATATATCATATTTTAGTTGTTTGCTTGATGAAAATGGAATGCCTTAATGTTTGGAGTGGTGCCAGAACGGGAGAAATCAGTGATAGGTTAAACATTGTTTTTAGCTTTACTTCAGCATTAGAGATTTAAATATTTTACTTTTTCATTGAATCTTGTAGTTTCATTGCATTAATATTTTTTTTTTTTGATCATCATTACAATCTTAATTACATCCATTATGATGACATCTATGATGATCATTGTATAACCACATCCACTTCTGGGGATGTAGTAGAATCATACAAGTTTTATGGCTTTTTATTATTTTCTCGGACTCATAACATGAAATCCTTTCAAACCTCTCATACTTTTCATAGTTTTGCTACTTCATGAGCATATTGAGGTGTGATAAACAAAACTTACTTTATTCATAATATCCATATGAATAAAATTTCTCTTCCCATAATACAAATTGAGAAGTAGTTACATGTCTGAATCATGATATATTTATCGGTCTAAAATCTTATGATCTTGTGTAACTTGATAATGAGATTCAGGACATATCACACTTGAGGTGTCATATCTTTTTTTTATACTATTTAATGAGAGTAATAATAGACCAACCAACTTTGATCTAGTGTTTGCTTTTATACAATAATCACATAGTAAGCAAAAAGACATACAACACATGGTAACTCATGTGATCAACGTTATAACATGTCAGCATATAAACAAGTTATATTTTTACAATGTCCCTCAACAAATTGAAACATTGATAACATTTCAATAAACACCATTAGACATCATTCTCTAATTTATCAACATCAACTTCTTGACTTTCAAATATTGTTGAATAACAAAACTAAGATATGATGAATGACATTGTAAGATAAAATCATAAACTATAATTATATATTTTAATATTTTACTCAAATATTAGTGTTTGATAAGCAACAATATACGTTATCTAAATAAATAGATTTTCAAATATTAATTAAGATAATCAAGATTACTAATCCGCACATGCTAAAAGATATTGACCATAAATATCTAAACAATGAATTTACTATTCAAAGTATTGTTCTTTGTAAATTTTTATTTATAGTAATTACTACTCACCTAATACCAATAGCATTATAAAACTTAATACAATACAATAAAATATTCATCAAGTACACTTCTGCATAATTAATATATTTTTGTGTTATTATACTAAAAAAAAGATTTATTAATTAATTGATATCCTACAAACATGCATCCCAAATTTTAAAGATATCAACATTTATTATTGATAAATTATGTGATGTCTTTAAACTAGATAACACAAATTTTACATTCACATACGTAAGAAGCTACAGAATGAATTGATGGAAAGTCATTATGAGTTTTGTTAAATTAAATTAAAACTTACTAGCAGGACAGTTTGATTGAATAAACTTTGATGAGCGATCCACATATTATATATGATAACTTTAATCGTTATGATTATAGAAAATCACAAGCTTGCCTCAATAGAAAACATACCATAATCAACAGTATTTAACTGGATCTGAATTAATTCCATAGGCACTTGTTTATGGATTGTAGCAATTTTTCATCATCTTCTAGAAGCTACTTTGTTTCTCGTTAATTCGTTTCCATATGATTTTACTTTGTAAAGATACTTTATTTATTTAACATAATTAAACATATCTTATTGATTTAAATGTTTAATTTCCATACAAAAAGGATCAATTTACGATACCAAACAATTCCTTTTTATTACTTTAATGCTGATATCTATCATGACTTTTGAATGATGACAAAAAAAAAATTACTAATCATCAATGGAATCAATACTAATAATTAATACAAGATTAGTCAATAATATATACCGTAAATTGCAATAACTTACTTGTATGATAGTTGAATTCAACATACTCAGACGAGAGGAGCAAGAAATCAAGAACTCAAATCGCTCGCAGTTGCAGCATCAGAATTACAACCCCAAAACTAGGTTTTCTTGAGAAAGCATTATCGTGCTAATAACGTGTTGTGAAACTAGCCTAATAGCAACAAGTCAACAACAATATGAGAAAGAGATGTAGGGAGAGAGATCTTTGTATTATTGATTGGTCTTTACAAATAATATACAAGGGGTATTTATAGGAGTAGGAAACATAATCTTTTCATAACTCTAATAATCATTTGAATAACATGATAAGTATATCTTTAATAAAGTTTATCTATATAATTGTTGATAACCACAATAAATAATATTTATAACACTCAAAACTTTTTCGTTTAATAGAAGTTTTTGTTACCTTAACTTAACCAATTGAGTCGAGGAACTTTGTCTTCTAATATCAATCTATCATTTTCTGTATTTCCAACCTAATATATTCTTTGTAAAAGAAGTCAACTTTGGTCAATTGGTCCATATTCATAGTTTCTTGTTTATACAAATATAATATTCAATATAAAGTGTCCACTCTTTAAAGAATACATTGAAAACTTTTACATTTGAATTTATATCCCAAAATTAAATATTACATATTGTGAAAAAGCTAAATTTACTTGAAAATAAAAAGTAGATTTTTTTAAAAGAAAATAGTTAACTCATACACTTTCTAGTTTTACTCTAAAATTTATGATACTTTTATATTAAGACTTTAGTTCCTAACCACGAGTAAAGAAATGTCTTTACAATACCAAATTATCATTAAACATAGACCCTTTCGGAAAAATAAATAAACAGAAGTATGATTTTAGTTTGCCGTGTCAATGGCTATTTACACAGGGAATAAATTAAATTTGCCGTATCAATTGCTATCTTACAGATATAGGTGTGAACATGGCCTTCTAAACGATGTTGAATACATGGAGCATGCATTTAGTAATTACATAGGACCACCAGTAAATCTTTATTTGATTGTTTGACTTGATAGAATCTTCAAAGGTAAAATTTCAAAACTAACAAGAAGAAATTTCATGGTAGATATTCATTTGGCAATTATTCTAACCGCATTTAATGTTGACTTTGTCATGATGCATGCCTACCCAATCAATGCAATTAAAACAACACAAGTTGGCTCATTCAGTGTAAAACATTTAAAGAGCTACCACATAATAGATTGATGGATAACAGATTGATAGATAAACATGCTTTTTCATTTCGTTCTTTTTCTCTTTACATGTCCTCTTACGATGGTCGCGGAAAGTGCTCATCTGAACAACACATCAAAACTTAGTTGTCCAACGCGATGCGGGAATATCACAGTTCCTTACCCTTTCGGTATTGGTACAAATTGTTCCCTAGACCACTCATTTCATCTAACGTGCGACACTTCTAATAATGAGACCCCAAAGTTGTTTCTTGGAGATGGCAAACTCCAAATATACAATATTTTAGATTCAGAGTTGCGCATCTTCACTACAGTTTCTTACGCATGCTACAACCAAAGTGGGTTTGTGCGTGAGTTTGAGTCATCGGTTGACTTAGGGGCGAATAGGGCATTCACTTTCTCTACAAAGAACAAGTTCACGGTCATTGGTTGTGACGACTATGCTTTCATTACGGGGACAAACAGAGGTGAATTGTCTGGTGGTTGTTTTGGACTGTGTCGCAAAGCAGATGATGTGCCTAAGAGCCAATGCTCGGGTATTGGTTGTTGTCAAACATCTATACCTGACGGCCTTTTGTATTACAATACTACACTTCACTCCTTAACAAAACACTTAGATATTTCGTCTTTCAATGAATGCGGCTATTGCTTTCTTGTTGAGGAAGGCGTGTTTGAGTTTGGGGGTGCTCACGCTTTGTCCACTAATTACTTGGACTTCACAAAGAGGATAGAGTCCACTTTGCCTGTTGTTCTTGATTGGGTAGTCGCACCCAAAGGAAATTGCACCAATGGTCACGTGTGCCAAGGAAACAGCTCCTGCTATGATGTTGATGGTGGTGGGTACCGTTGCAAATGCAATAATGGTTACGAGGGTAACCCTTATCTTGCTCTGGGCTGTCAAGGTACGTTCGTCTTAAAAATTATGTGATTTACTCTTTAGTTTATGCAATTTTTGTTGCCTTATGTTTTTTTTTTTCCTGAAGTAGCCTGCCTAATTTTCCGTTTTGCTTGTTAGACATCAACGAGTGTAATGATCAAGGAACCAACCCTTGCTATGGTGTTTGCATCAATTCTGTGGGGAGTTACAAGTGTACCTGTCTACCAGGATCCTTTGGTGATGCAAGCATACCAAATGGTTGTCAGCATGTTCAAGATTCAAAACATTTAACAACCTCAATCATTATCGGTAATTTTTTCGTGCATATATTAATGTTCAGGTCCAATAATTCAGCCTTGAAAATCGACATGTTCAACATGTAGGTTTTCAATACGCATATGTAGTATTATTATCTGGTTTGCTAGCTATATAATTTGGAATAATGTGGATTTGTGGTGGTATTATTGTCGAAGAACGTAAAATATGAAGAAGAATAGAAAGAACAAATGCAACCAACATCTGTCTATTTCAATTGATATTGACATGTATATATAGGACACATAATTACAACATCAACCCTCCTAATTACATAGTAAACAATACTATACTTTGACATACATACATATATAACCCTTAGACTATAACATGAGAGGGATTAACACTAACACACACCCCAATAATCACGAACAAGTAGATCTTGAAAACCGAGTGACTCCCTCATTGTAGCAAACTTTATCCTTGCCAATGCTTTTGTTAGAATGCCTGCCCTTTGTAGTTCTCCACTGATATGTTCAACGATAATGTGCTCGTTCTCCACACATTCCCTAATGAAATGATAACGAGTATCAATATGCTTGCTTCTTCCATGAAACACCAGGTTCTTCATCAAAGCAATAGCATATATGTTCTCAGCGTAGATAGTGATTTTTTCTTCCTTCCATCCAGTGAGTTCACTGAGTAATCTTATAAGCCATAACACCTGACATGCTGCAGTTGTTGCAGCCATGAATTCAAATTCACATGAAGAAAGTGTCACAATTTGTTGCTTTTGTGTGCACCAAGTTATGGGTGATTTCCAAAGTAAAACACTAACCCTGTAGTGCCATTTCCTTCCTCAGTATTAACCCCATAACTGCTATTACTATAGCCTGTTATCTTACATCCACCATTCCTCTTATATGTTATACCAAAATCCTTTGTTCCTTTGGTATAACGAAGAATTTAATGAATGGACTTAAGATGATGCTCTTTAGGTTCTTGCATAAACCTATTTAGTAAACCAACTAAATAGGACAAGTCCGGTTTGGTGTGAAGTAGATACGTTAGACAATCAATCAGACTTCTATATTCAGTGGGATCAATCGATTTTCCACCTTCGGTTTTAGTTAACAATGTGCCAGGGTTCATTGGGATCTTGGTTTGATTACTATCTAACATACTAGCATTCTTTAGAATCTTAGTAATGTAACCAGATTGTTAAATAGATATATCATCCCCTGATTGAGTGACTTCTACCCTAATATAATAAGCTAGTAACCCTAAGTCACTCGTCTCAAATTTCTCTTCCATTTGAGATTTGAACAAGTCTATTTCTTTCTTTGGAGTTCCAGTGACTATGAGATCATCAACATAGACTCCAACAAGCAAAGTAGAAGTTTTGCTTTTTTCTTGTATAGACTACTTGTTCTAAAGTGCATTTCTTGAAACCAACTGATTTCAATGTATGATCAACTTTTACATTCCATGCATGTGGTGCTTGTCGAAGTCCATACAAAGCTTTAGAGAGTTTGTAGACTTTCCCTATGTCTTGTGGTTTCACAAACCCTTCAGGTTATGACACATAGACTTCTTCCTTAAGTTCGCCATGGAAGATAGTAGTTTTACATCAAGGTGATGTACTTCCCATTCATTATAAGCTGCAAGGGCCAGAATAAGACGAATTGTTTCTATACGGGCTACAGGAGCAAAGATTTCATTAAAGTCTACACCTTGCTGCTGTACATAGACTTTAGCTACTAGACGAGCCTTATGCTTTATTATTTTCCCATTTGCATCTCACATAGTCTTGAATACCTTTTTTAGGTCAATTGCCTTATGATTATCGGGCAACTTGGTTAATTTGCAAGTATTATTCTTGTTGATTGAATCCATTTCTGCCTGCATAGCTTCAATCCATTTCATATCTTTGACTGCCACCTTATAGTTTCGAGGTTCCTCTTCAACCAATAGTAATTCATTAATTTCAACTTTTTGGGCTTCTTCATACATACTTTCTAAGGGTTTAAGACCTCTTATTGGTTTATGATCATAAGGTCTAGTTAACCTTCCTGAAGTTGATGTATGTTCAGCAGCATCTATTGAATCAGGTTCATAGGTGTAAGTTGGAGGAGTGAAAGGAGAACTTGATGAACTAGGAGATAATGGGTCTTGGTATTTTAGATTACCATCTCCTGTATGTTCATCTTCCATAGTATATGGATCTACTTCATTGTTTCCTTAAGGAATTTCATTTGAGGTTTCCTTATCAATAAAGTCTATCCATTCAGGTTCTTCACTTCCAACTTCATTCATGTACTCTTTCCAATTCCATGAATCCTTTTCTAGGAATTTGACATCCCTTCCAACTTCATTCATGTACTCTTTCCAATTCCATGAATCCTTTTCTAGGAATTTGACATCCCTACTGATATAAATTCGCTTAGTTGTAGGATCAAATAGTCTACATGCCTTTGATCTTTCTTCAACTCCTATGTATACCATTTTAACAATTCTATCATCCAACTTGGTTATATGATTTGATGGTACCTTAGCATATGCTACGCAGCCGAAAACCCTTAAATGTTTTATGTTATGTTTCCCACCTTTTAACGCTTCAAAGAGTGTAGCATTTGTCACTGCTTTAGTTGGAATTCTATTTAGCACATACATGGTATGCCTTATAGCCTCACCCTAAAAGTTTTGAGGCATTGACATAGCCTTCATTATGCTACGAGTAGTAGATAACATAGTTCTATTTGCACGTATGACGACATCGTTTTGTTGTGGTGAATAGGGTGTTGTAAGTTGTCTAGCAATACCATTTTCTTTACAAAAGTGATTAAAATCACCTTATGTGAATTCTCCTCCTCTATCGGTTCTCAGCATTTTCAGTTTGGTTTCAACCTCATTTTCCACCATTTGTTTGAATTCTCTAAAAGTTTCAAGAGCTTGATCTATAGAATTCAAGAAATAAACCCACATGTAGCGAGTACAATCGTCTACAAGTAAGAAAATATATTTCTTTCCAGAATGAGTAGGTGGTGATATGGGACCACAAAGATCTCCATAAACCAAGTCTAAGGGTTTAACTGATTTGAACTTGGCTTGGTTTGGGAATGGAGCTCTGGTGTGCTTTCCCAATAGACATGCATCACAAATTTAACTTGCATGACTTACGCGAGGAATTCCTTGAACCAATTTTTTACAAGTCATAGAGCTTATAAAATCAAAATTCATATGACCAAAACGAGCATGCCATAGCCATGGTTCTTCATCTAGTTTGGACAATAGACACACAGGTACACCAATCTTTAAATTGATGTTTGTAAAGTATGTTCCATGAACATGTGACTTTTAAAAGCAAGGTTTGATTATTATCATATAGATACAGTAAATTACGTTCTAATAGGACTTCAAATCCATTTTCAGTCAATTGTCCTAGGCTGAGAATGTTACTTTTCAAACTTGGAATGTACTAGACATTAGAAACAATTCTTTGTTCTTTATTTTTACATTCCAACAAGATTGAGCCACTTCCTTTAATTTCTACATATTAACCATCACCTAAACGAACTTGTCCAGAGATCTTTTTGTTTATTTCTCTAAAATGCTCTTCATTACTAGTCATATGGTTGCTTGCACCATTGTCCAAGTACCATAGACTTTCATTGGTGGTCACATATTGGTTTGGTTCAATTTGTTTTTCGTTTAAGAAAACTTGATGGTCTTCTTGTTCATTATGAATAGCCATCAATAGTGTGGGCTCATCATCTTCTTCCATTAGGTTAGATTGTTCGTGTGTTTGCTCATTTTGAGGACACGAATTCGTATAGTGCCCGTGTTTCTTGCACTTGTGGCATCTAACCTTACTCAAATCTTTATGAGTTTTCTTTGATCTATTATAATGGAATTTCTAAGAAGATCCCTCATCCTTGTCTTCTTTCTTTCCATTGTCATCTCGCCAATTCTTCTTTGACGAGTTAAATCTCTTTGGTCCATGATTTCCAAAGCACTTTCATGACTATTATTCTTCTCATGACATGTGAACTAGAGTTTATCTTGAGTCTTAACCACAGTTCCTCTTTTAGACTTGATCCTTTCTTCAAAGGTTTTAAGTCTTGCGATAGTATCATGTAGAGTTACATTTTCTAGATCAGTGAATTGCTCAATGGAAGCAATTATTTGAATAAATCTATCAGGCATAAAGTTCAAGACTTTTCTAACTAGTGTGGGTTGATCATATTTCGCACCACACCCAGTTGCCTTACTAACAATATTAGTTAGTCTTGATGTGAAAGCATCGATGGTCTCATTGTCTTTCATCCGCAGCTTTTCAAACTCAGACTTAATACTTTGTAACCGTGCTTGTTGCACTTGTGTTGCACCAAGATGTCTAGTTTTAAGTGAATCCCACATTTCTTTAGCAGATTTACAATCGTGTACATGCAAGATTAAATCTTTGGATAGCGTCTGGCTAATGTATGCCATTGCACACTTATCTTTTTTCTTATCTGAACTCGTTTGAGCAGTGGGTTCTATAGTTTCTTAAAGATCATTTGTATCTAGCATGATCTTCATTCGAATCACCCAAGTTTTGTAATTTGTAGATTTCAACATCGGGCATTGAAAATTCAAAATAGTTGTTCTCGCTTCCTTGTTATCACGGGATTCTTTTCTTTTGACGATTCCATCATGATCCCCAATTAAGATAAAATGTATACACAAATTAAGTATAACAAGATTTGATTTGATACCCTTGATTAACCAAAAATAAAATAAAAATAAAAAAATTCAAGTACAAAGAACAAATCTTTGTTTGTGATTAATCAACCTTAATCAAAATGAAGGTGCTAACGACCAACCAAAAAAGGTCCTATCAATTAATTACTTTATATGGTTAAAGGTGAGGTACCCATGACATGTAAATATTAGGAGGTTATATGTTCAAGTCTCACTCTGAGCAAAATGCTTAAGGTTGAGTCAGGGGGTTTTCTCAATAATGGGTTTCCTCCTGAGGGGGTGGTGGTGCGATCTCGGCTGGAAAACGAATAAGTGAGCCCGATTAAGATAACAACTATTATTCGAAACATAGTCGTACATTTGCCGTTCAAAAAAAATTAATTCCTTTATATTTCATAGGAAAATAAGAAAGTTCTTTATCAAATAAAGAAACAAAGTTTCTAACTTGAACCAATCAATAGATTCGCTAGAAAACAATACTTGGGGTTTTTTTTTTTACTTTTTCTTTGAAGTCTAACACCGAAACTATTCTGTTTTTACATCTCTCTTATAATAGAGAGCAAAATTTACTTCAATACATAGTATGCTTTCAAACAGATTCAAGCAATCTGTATTCACAAACTGATTGAATGAAACGATTAATAATCAAAATAACAAACAATTGATCATTACAATTATGATGGCAGATTGTAATTCTAATGATCAACCAACAACTTGCTGTAACCAAAACTAACAACAAGTAAATCAATTCGTTTCTGATTGACTATTCAATCTATTAACTTCCGTAAGGCCTAATCGCCTGCGGGTGGGTTCGATTGAACAGCAACGATTTCGATAGAATTGGTTCTAAACCGTTTCAGCTTCACAGAAACAATTGATGGTATCAATTTGCCGCGGATTTCAGACCGATTCAAATCGAAGGGTTTTCTTAATTTGTTGTTTCTAACAGAATCGTAAGGCCTAAGTGCCTGCGAATTTAATTTAACAACAATCAATCAATTGATTTGTATGAACTGTGAAGGCCAAAGTATATGTTCAGCATGCATATGGGTCTACGTCAAATGATGTCAAATAATAGCACACAAGTGAATTCAAAATGTTTTTAAACTTATAGCTAAAACATTTTTTTCTCAATGGTTTCCACTTTATTCCATAAACACAGTATTTTAGCACAAACGAAACACGCAAGATATTTGCCTTGATAAGCGCGTAAAAACTCTTGATTCTAAAACATTATGATTTTTAGAATTTTTCTCATCCTCTTGTATTCATTTATGCATCTCCAGTACTATTTCTAATAAGAATACCCCAACAAGATTTATGTATTGGTTCAAAAATCCCTTGAAAATTATTCTCCGCCCTTCAATCACATTTGCTTCATTTCAGGCTATAGCTTTTCATGATTGAGAGAGAGAGAGAGAGAGAGAGAGAGTATGCTTGATTATATACGGGTAGATGCATGCTTGATTATAAGCAGAAGTAGGCATGTCTTTGCTGGAAATCTCAACAAAAACTTCATGGATTACAATTTATTTATGTTGCATATTTAGTTGTAAATAACTGCATTCTATTTATTAACTTTTGATTTTGTAATGGTCTTCATTCATTCAGGTGTTAGCATAAGCTTTGGTGTCCTTTTTCTTGTTGCACTCAGCTATTTATTATACAAGGTGATCAAGAAAACCAAACAAAGGCAAAAAAGAAATAGGTTCTTTAAACGCAATGGTGGCTTGCTTCTAAAACAACTAGCAGAAGCCGATCCATCTTTAGTTGATAAAACCATAATTTTCACATCTCGTGAGTTAGAGAAAGCCACTAACAACTTTAATGAGAATAGAATTCTTGGTCGAGGAGGTCAAGGTACAGTTTATAAAGGGATGTTAGTAGATGGAAGGATTGTGGCAGTCAAGAAATCAAAACTAGTTGATGAAAGTCAATTAGAGCAGTTCATCAATGAGGTGGTCATTCTTTCCCAAGTTAATCATAGGAACGTTGTCAAACTATTCGGATGTTGCTTAGAAACAGAAGTTCCTCTGCTCGTATCTGAATTCATACCAAATGGTACCTTGTATGATAGTCTTCATAGCGAGGCTAATGAGTTCCCATATTCTTTGAACATGGTACTACAAATAGCTACAGAGGTTGCAGGAGCACTTGCTTATTTGCACACATCAACTTCCATTCCAATATACCATAGAGATGTCAAAACCACTAATATACTTTTGGATCACAAATATAGGGCAAAAGTTTCGGACTTTGGAACTTCAAGATTTATCCCAATAGAAAAAACTCATTTGACAACCTTGGTCAAAGGTACCGCCGGCTACCTTGATCCAGAGTATTTCCAATCTGGTCAATTCACCGAAAAGAGTGATGTTTATAGTTTTGGAGTTGTTTTGGTTGAATTGTTAACAAGAGAAAAGCCAATTTCCCTTACTAGATTTGGTGAAAACAGAAGTTTGGCTACATATTTTATGTTGGCTATGGAAGACGGGCATGTTATGTCTATTTTGGATGCATTGGTCATAAGGGAAGGTACTAGGGATGACCTCTTGGCACTAGCCAACCTTGCAATGCGATGCTTGAATCTTAATGGAAAGCATAGGCCAACAATGAAAGAAGTAGCTACAGAGTTAGAAACTATACGAACATCTCATGTTCCCTCTACACTTCAAACTAATATCCGACCCATTATGCGCAGGGATGAATATTTATCAATGCTATCATATGGTGAATCATCATCGACATTCTTCAGTTTCAGCGATAGCATTACTCAATAACTACAAAATCGTCAGTTATTGTTAATTGTTTAACAAGCTAAGTTAAAAATCCATCAAAATTACAAAATCTAGATTAATTAATGCATTCAAAAAGTCTTTTGTAGCCGTTACATTACTGCAAGCACGAGCAAGTGCAATTAGAATAAACCATGATATTTAATCTTACTTTTGATTTATTTTTATAATTTATGGTTGGTCTCATTTGGCTAGTGTTACACGTTCGTTTTATGGATGCAGTGTTATTCTATATATTCATGATGTATGCTTTTACCACAAATTTTTTTTATTTATGCTGGTTTGTAGAATTATTCATTTACAAATGTACTGTTTAACATTTAAAAACCCTTTACTTATTAAAAGCAAACAACTACTTGTTTGCCCATAGTTCAGATGTTACTTTATATCGTTTACATTTCTCTTTCACTTTTAAAAGATAAACAACAAATTTTTTTTAAACAGCAAATGTACGACGCTGCTTAATTTGCAGAATAAGTGTTATTTTAATCGCTTTCATCCATCTGTTTCTCAACCGAGACCCTAACTCCTTAGAAGAAACCTGTAACTGAAAAAACCACTAGCTCAACTCATTTTGCTATGAGCAAGACTCAAAAGCAAGAATGACTAGTTTTTAATTGTATTGATTACCTCATCTCAACCACTTACGCTAAATATCATTGATATATACAACAATTAATTACTAATATAACACGATGGAGTTGATAAACAAGGCAGCCATGGTGTTGGTTCCGCGCTACCAGGTCTTCCGGGAGATAAGTTGGTGGTGGCAAACCATGATGATGATGGAGGTGAGACAACGTTTGATTGTTTATGAGTTTCTTGGTTGCTTTTATGGTTGTTCCGGGTATTGTTTGTCCCTATCTTTTTTATGATTTTTTCATCCCTCGAATTAAGGTTTTGGGCAGAATGAGATGATGACGAAGGTTGGCTTCTTCAATAGCTCTCACCAGGACCGGCTCAACGTTTTTTGGGCCCCAATCGAACTAAAAAAATAGGGCCTTTTCTAAAAAAAAAAAAAAACTTATTAAAGCCCTCCTCCTTTATCTGGTCTTGGGACCGTCAATAATAAACTAATACGTTTATAGTTGGCGGAGTTCAAATTTTTTTTTAATTATATATTGTGTACGTATATATGTTTATATTAAATTTATTTTTTTAGCCTTATATAATGCAAATTCGTTAATGAAATTTTCATAGTCAAATCCTTCTAGAAATTCTTTTTCAATAGCCAAAGTGGATAAGCCGTTTAATCTTTCTTGTGACATTATAGATCTTAAGTAATTTTTTATAAGTTTTAATTTGGAAAAACTTTGTTTTGCGGATACAACAATTATAGAATAGTTAACAAAATTCTATAGGCAATATATGTATTTGCAAAAGAATTAAAACTTTTAATATAATTGAGTATATCAATTAGTGTGTCTGATTCTAAAGAAATAATTTCTCTTAACATTTTTAGTTATTGAAATAACTCTAAACCATTAATATCTACAGCATCATCATATTTTAAAATATTTTCAAGGTTAATACATTTTTCTGTTAAACTTTCTTCATTCATAGATTTTAACTTTTTAATAGTAAATAAAAAACCAAAAATACTTTTAAACTTTTTAAATTGCTCAAATCTACTTTTAAGTGAAGAGCTAGCTTGGTCTACTATGTATAAAAAGTAGTCGGTTCTAAAACTTTCAATGGGTGTTTTCAAAGTTTCATTATCAACATTTTCATCAAATTTTTTATTTCTACGAATAATACGTTTTTCATGAAAAGTAGGTTTTACATTCATCTCTAGTGCAATTTCTTTAGCTGCATTTATAGCCTTTTCAAATCCCTCATCTCTATACTTTTTAAAAAAACAAATAAGTCCATCTAATTGAGTTATAGCTTCATCAATATTCATGTCCTTTGCTTGTAAGTTTTTACTAACTATATTAATAGCATATAAAATATCATACCAAATAACCATGCCTAATAAAAATTCAAAATTACCTAATTCAATTCTAGCTAAGGACTTAGCCTTACTTTTATATTTAAGATCATCATCATCATCATCATCATATTCATCATATAATTCTAATAATGCTTCTTTTAATTGTGGAGCTTGAAATCTAATGGCTTTGATACTTTTTATGCGACTTTCCCGGCGTGTTTGTGATAATGACTTAACAGTTAAATGTGGAACATTATCTTTTAAAATTTTTTATCTTTTAGGGGATGATGAAAACAAATAATAAACACGTTGTACTATTTCAAAAAAATCCCAAGCTTTTATCACAAATTACTAAATTTAAACTATGAGCACCACATGGTGTGTAAAATGCTCTAGGGTTAATATCTAATAATCATTTATGTACTCCTTGATGTTTTCGTTTCATATTTGATCTATTATCATAACCTTGTCCTCTAATGTTATCCACATCGAGACCAATTTTATTAATTTCTTCGATAATAGCATTAAATATACCTTTACCTGTATGATAAACTATTAAAAATTCTATAAAGTATTCTTTAACAACTATTGGGGTTAAAGAAGTATCTAAACATCGTAAGATAATAGACATTTGTTCTTTGTGACTTGTGTCGTGTGTACAATCAAGTATAATTGAAAAATATTTAGCCTCCTTAACTTTATTAATAATTTTAGTTTTAATTTTGTTTGCTAATAAGCTAATTAGTTCATTTTGCATATTGTGTCCAAGATAATGATTATGAATTTCTTTACCATTTTATACGTCGGGATATGTTCTTGCATTATTGGATCAAATTCTGCAATCATCTCAATAGTACTTAAAAAATTACCATTGTTTTCTTGAAAAAGTTTTTCATTTGACCCACGAAACGATGCCCCATTTTTACCAAAATTCTTTACAATAGCAATAATTCTTACGAGCACATTTCTCCAATGTTCTTTATCTTTATTAATTCGATCTTGTATATGTTTATCAATAGTCTTATTTTTCGCCAATCTTATCTCTAAATCCATCCATGTTCTCATATTGGTAAGTGTGCATTGCTTGTTTCATGTTCTTTTAGATTTCTACTTATATTATTCCAATTGTTACTACCTTCATTTGCTAATTTACTTGTAGATTGATTCACATTAAATAACTTACAACAAAAACAAAACACTCTATCTAACTCTATAGAATAAATTAACCATTTTCTTTCATATTTTTCTCCATTCGGTAATGTTTGCATATAAAAAGAAGTACTAAAGTTTCTTGAATATTTATCTTTTGGAAAATTATAATTATAAATTTTAACCGGGCCTTTTTCTATAATTAGATCTCTTAAATTATTACTAATATTATTCCATTGACTTGGATCAACAAAATTTGGTAGTTCATTATCTTTATTTGAAGTTTCATCACTATTTGTAGTTTTATCACTATTTATATATTCATCTAGGTTTCTAGGCTCATCTAGATTTATTGGTTCATCTAAATTTATTTGTTCATCAAAGTTAGTTGGTTCATCTAGGTTTATAGGCTCATCAAGATTTATTGGTTCATCTAATTTTATATGTTCATTAGTGTTGTCAGCAAGATTTGTACTATTTGTAGTTGTGGTTGTTACAATCTTAAGTAGTGATCCTTTTATTGATTCATTAAAAGCTTCTTGTGTTGCTTTTTTTTACCCTTTTTGATGCACCGAAAGGGCATTTCCTAAATTGATTTGACATTATAATTTAATAAAACTACCAATTACCAATACTAATCAACTTAAATACCTAATCAAGGAAATCTTTTTGCCTAAGGCAACCTAAGACAACAAATTACAGGCTCAAAAGTAAATTGAAGATTTGAATCTATTAGTATTTAGTAATCAAAGGCTTAGAAGTAAACAGAAACAATTAGGAATGAGCTATCAAAAATCAAAGCAATTAATCAGGTCAGTTCATTAATCAAGATTCAAGAATTATCAAGAATAATCTAACCTTGAATGCTTTACTTCATTAATGAACCACAGGAGGAATCAGTTCAATAATTCAACATTCAATCTTAATCTTGCTGGCTGCCAAATGTGAAGTGCCAAGCTCAATCTTAATCTTGCTTGCTGTCAATCTCAATCTATCAGTTATCAAGATTCCAGAATGAAAATTCAATATTCAACTTCAAGACTCAAGATTCAAGAACACTACTTGTTTAGTTGTTTGTGGGTTAAATTTGTTCCTACCAGTGATATTTGTGCAGCTGTAGCACTGCAGCCGTTCAGGTCCGCGTGCGGTTTTGAGAAGTGGAATAGACGAATAGTCGACCTTTGGCAGTCGTGCAGGTCCGCGAGTGCAGGTCCGTTTGCCACAGCCGGCAGCCCGCCGCCGGCGCTCCATCAATTGATTGTGAAGTGAGTTAGTGAGCCGGTGAGGCTGTGTCGAATCGACTTCTTATCTTGGAAGTTGGAACTAGGAAATGCTGATTACTCATCTTGGACTTGTCCTTTATCTTGATCTTGAGCGAATGAGCAGAACAGAGATGTGAATATGGGCTAGGGCAGAATTCATGTATGGCGCTGATGGGCTTTTTTCGAACTCATGGCCCAATATAACAAATTTTTGAAAAAAATGGGGGCCCTTAGTTTTTGGGGGCCCCAAGCCCGATGCACCACTTTATATGAATATGGGCCGGCCCTGAGTGCCAAGCTCAATCTTAATCTTGCTTGCTTTCAATCTCAATCTATCAGTTATCAAGATTCAGGAATGAAAATTCAATATTCAACTTCAAGACTCAAGATTCAATAACACTAATTATGTAGTTATTTGTGGGTTAAATTCGTTCCTACCGGTGATATTTGTGCAGCTGTAGCACTGCAGCCGTGCAGGTCCGCGTGCGGTGTGAAGAAGTGGAACAGACGAATAGTCGACCCTCGGCAGCCGTGCAGGTCCGAGAGTGCAGGTCTGTTTGCCGCAGCTGGCAGCCCGCTGATGGCGCTCCATCAACGATTGTGTACTGAGCCGGTGAGACTGTGCGTCGAATCGATTTCTCATCTTGGAAGTTGGAACTAGGAAATGCTAATTACTCATCTTGGACTTGTCCTCTATCTTGATCTTGAGCGAATGAGCGGAACAGAGATGTGAATATGGGCTAGGGAAGAATTCATATATGGGGTTGATGGGCTCTTTTCTAACTCATGGCGCAATAAAACAAATTTTTGAAAAAATGGTGGCCCTTAGTTTTCGGGCCCTTAATTTTTGGGCCCCAAGCCCGATGCACCACTTTATATGAATATGGGCCGGCCCTGAGTGCCAAGCTCAATTTAATCTTGCTTGCTGTCAATCTCAATCTATCAGTTATCAAGATTCAAGAATAAAAATTCAATATTCAACTTCAAGACTTAAGATTCAAGAACTCTACTTGTTTAGTTGTTTGTGGGTTAAATTCGTTCCTACCGGTGATATTTGTGCAGCTATAGCACTGCAGCCGTGCAGGTCCGTGTGCGGTGTCGAGAAGTGGAACAGACGAATAGTCGACCCTCGGCAGCCGTGCAGGTCCGCGAGTGCAGGCACGTTTGCCGTAGCCTGCAGCCAGCCACCGCCGCTCCATCAACGATTGTGTAGTGAGTCAGTGAGCCGGTGAGGCTGTGCGTCGAATCGATTTCTCATCTTGGAAGTTGGAACTAGGAAATGCCGATTACTCATCTTGGACTTGTCCTTTATCTTGATCTTGAGCGAATGAGCGGAACAGAGATGTGAATATGGGCTAGGGCAGAATTCATATTCGGGGCTGGTGGGCTCTTTTCTAACTCATGGCCCAATATTAACAAATTTTTGAAAAAATGGGGGCCCTTAGTTTTTGGGGGCCCCAAGCACGATGCATCACTTTATATGAATATGGGCTGGCCCTGGCTCTCACCACTTGGGATCCTTGGTGATTTTTTGGGTATATTATCCGCCTTCGATTACCCTTGCACTAGGTTAACATCAGGGTGCCTAAGTAAGTTGATATATATCTAGGCTTGATTGATAAATTAATAAGTCGATATCGCATAGCTAGAAATTAACTACTCTAAGGGTGCGTTTTGTATGATGGAGTTTAATGGAGTGTTTGTTTGGCTAGGTGAGGAATATAAAATTAAAATTAATTATATCCAAATCTTTTAATTAATAGAACTCTAAAAGCCCACCCTATTGCAAAGCATTTCGGTAGAAAATTTTAGAATGATCCAAATAAACCTAAATAACGATGCTAATTAACCGTCGCACGCTGATGAAACCGATCCAGGTTAGATACAATATATTATTACTTTTTTTAAGAACATTATTTTTTTGAAATTACGGATATACTATTGTGAGGAGATTATTTTGTTTGTACATTTCGATATAAAATTTACCTAAAATTAATAGCTACAATGGGTAGCTAATACTCATTCGTCATATATTATATACTAGCTTTAGTAAACCCGTGTATTACACGGTTTGAATAAATAAAATATTAAATATAATAAAATTTTATTAATTAAAAATAATATTTTAAGATAATATATGATTAATATTATTTTTAGTAAGAATTGTAAGTAATAGAATAATAATATCAATTTTTTAAAATTTTTTGTGTTTTTTAAAAAATAAATTAAACATATTGTTTTAAATCAAACCATTTTAAAAAAATATCATTTTAAAATCTTCATTACTATAATTTCCAATTTTAATCATATTTTGTTTATAAAAGTTTTACTTTTTAAAAAACTAATTTTAAAGTATTTCGTATTGTTTAAAAAAAGTTTGATATTTTAGAAAACTTTCTTTTGCAAAAGTTTGTTTAGATAAAAATAACATTAATAAAAAGATCTATTTGTTAATTTATTAAAAAAAACTATTATTGATATATAAAAATAAATAATATTATTAGTAATTAATGTGGTTATTTAATAAGAGAGAAAAGCGAAAAAATTTGAATGAGAATTAATGTGGTGTTGACATATGACACCCCTAGTTACCATTTTATTAAAGTAGTAAGATAAGATTTTGGGGCATTTACATATTTACCCTTCCTAAACTTATTAATTACATTTTTACCCAATCTAAAAATTTAATTACATATTTTCCTTTTGTAAAACATATATATTACATATTTATCCATTTTATTAAAATTAGTTATTGAATGATTATTGTATTCATATTTATACTAAGTTATCTTTACATATTTTCATTCTTAAGAACACAAATCATATATCTTTATAAGTTCGAGTCTTCTATATAAAAAAAATTAATAAAATTACAACTTCAAATACATAAGTTTAAAACTTCTTTTGAAAACAATAATCACCGATAATCAAAGTTATATATATACAAATACAAAACACAATTGTCAAAATTTAAAACAATTATAATAACAAACATCAATACGTAAAAATCCTTTAGTAAAACCAAGATAAAATAGTTATTTGATAGATTGATTTTAGTGAAATGGATAATTATGTAATATATATGTAATAGGAAGAGAAAATATGTAATAAATTTCATGCTTTGGGGAAATATGTAATTTAGGGTGTGAAGAAGGAGAAATATGTACACATCCTTATATTTGTAGTTCTTTTTTAAACTAGTAATTGTTTTCTATACTCTGAATATACTCTTGTGATTTGCTTATCCACATATGTTTCAAAATTTATAGAATATAATAAAAGAAAGTTTCTTTTGCCACATATCATTCTCTTAAAACATGTTTTTGCCACTTATGATTTTTTTAAACACTTTCACTTTATTTTCCCTCCAAAAGGGTATTTTAGTAATTTAGACAATCAAACTAATTTCTCTCTGTTAATAAATATCAATTTAATTAATTGATACAATTCTCTCTCATCTACATTTTTTAAAATCAAGCTATTTTTTTAAAAATAAACTTTATTAAGAAAATTAAAAATTATATTTTTTATTAAAATAGAAATAATAAAAAACAAAATTTTATGTAATATAAAATTTTCTAAATTGGTCCTTTTTTAAAAATAATATTTATACAACCTTTATGAAACACAATATTTTAAATCGTTCTTTTTTTTTTTAAATTATAAAATATATGAAATTTTCTAAAATCAGTTTTATTAAAACAAACAGAATAATTTGAAAACTAAGTTTTAAATAAATAAGATTTTTATAACAATAATTTTTTTATAAAATAATCTTAAAACGAATATGTAAAAATAAATTATTTAGATAAGAGAGTTAAAAAAAAATAGTATAATTGTTTTATTTATTAAACTATTACGCATATTTAATTTTAATCGTATCTTATATAAAAATATCATAATGTAACTATTTGTGTTTACTACTAACTATAATCTGTTTAATGAATTAGTTTTTAGCCTATCTATTTATTTATATGTCTAATATATGTATCTATAACAAAGAAAATTTAAGATAAAAATTGAAATAATTGTAAGTTTTATCATACTAACTTTTTTATTTTTTTATTATTATTAACAATATTGAATACTAATAAATTAATCATTCCATTTTCATATTAAAATTATATAATTTAATAAATTAAAACCTATTTTTTATTAAAAACACACTTTTTAAAAATAAAAATTTTATAAAATACAGAATACAACAAAAATTTTTTAACATAAATTCATTTATCGTAAAATAAAATATTTAAAACCCAATTTTTTTTATTAAATAAAGGTTTAAGAAAATATATTATTATTTATTTACGTAAAGTAGCTATTCATATGCAATTATAATCATTTTTTATCTTTAAACATAGTTTTATAATTCGTAATTATTTATTTGTAATTATTTAATATTTTATTTATTCAACCCGTGTAATATACGGGGTACTAACCTAGTAAATTATATTTAAAACTGAATCACTGCAACGCACAAGAAAAGCACTCGTTTAAATAAACCAGATGATTACTTCTTCCTTTATAACTACGAACGTGAAATCTTAAACCAGCCATTTACTACCGATTCAATATCTACATGTTTCTCACGTATAAACCATTTTGTAACTCAAATTAAAAAGGGAACAGGTTTGACCTCAAAACTCAAATTTATTGTCATGCTTTCTTGAGAGTATATATAATGCCCATTTCAGATTTGAACAAATGAACTCCAATTATATGAATTTTGTCATGACTTATATTCAACTAGTGAGATTTGAACAGTTGAAGTAATGCTTATCATTATCATCAAAAATTTGGTGAGGACCTGCTAATATTAAAAAAGGACAAGTGCTTAATTAATTCCTTAATCTGCACAAACAAATATAAAATATTCTATGTTGTTATCATATAAGTTTGAATGCTTATAATTATTAATAGTCACACCTCCAATAACATGAGGGCAATAATATATTATATATATATAGTGGGTGAAACCCGCGCATTGCGGCGGGAGTATAAATATTTTTAGTATTATGTCTTTCGCTAACTTTACCTTATTATGCTAACTCTCATTTTGTTTTTTTATTTAAATAATGGGGGATATAAAACATATCTATATTACTATGGGGATGAGTAAATTTATAAATAACAAGTTATTTATGCATAATTACTTGTACCAAATGTAACAAAATTATTCTTAAGTGTCTTAAAAAGGGATTAAGATTACAATGTTGTTCAAAAAATTGTATTATATAGTAGTATAAATATAGATAGATTAAAATAACCTTAAATATAATAATGATACTTTAAATTTAATTAGTAAATCATATAGTACAAGTATCTAAAGCTTAAAAAGGACATAATAGGAATAAATCTTATGACATTACATCTTAAAGCTTGCAACTCTTCATATGCCATCTTAAATTTGATGTAAAATTACAAATCTAGCCATGGTTTCTCTATTATATAGTAGTATAGATATATATATATATATTACATAAAGAGTACATATAAAATTCATGATTAATACAAAAATAAATAACTAATTAGTGTAGACTATCATCTCCCCTCAAGTGCAACAGTGGGGGCCCAAGACGAAACATGGCACGAAAATGTTCGAATTGTCATCGAGGAAGGCTTTTGGTGAAAATATCAGCCATCTGAAACTTGGTCGGTACAAAATGGGTGTATAGACGACCGGATGTAACAAGTTCGCGAACAAAATGATAATCAAGATCAATATGTTTTGCTCATTTGTGAGCAATAGGATTTTGAGTTATAAAAACTACACTTTGGTTGTCACATAATAGAGTCGGACGATCTGGAGGTAGAGCATGCAATTAGCGAAGTAAATGGGTAACCCATACAATCTCCGAAGCAGCATTAGTCATGGCACGATATTTAGACTCGCAGCTGCACCTGGATATAGTAGGTTTCTTCTTAGCACTCCAAGAAATAAGATTCCCTCCCAAGAAGATAGAATATCCATAAGTAGAGCGCCTGGTTTCAATGTAGCAAGCCCTATCAGCATCAGAATAACCGAGAATAGTGACCAATGAGCGCTTAAGTGAGACCAAAATGCATAGTGCCTTTACGTAACAAAGAATATGTTTCAAACCCGAAAATGAGCCTGGACCATGCAAAACTAACTAGCCTGATTAATAGCATACGAAAGGTCAGGTTCAGTAATGGTTAAGTATTGTAGCGCACCCACGAGTGATCGATATAAGGTAGGATCCAAGAAGGGAGGTCCTAGTGAAAGTAACATCTCATGTTCAGCCAAGAGAGTCGAGACTGGTTTTGAATTGAGTAACCCAGCACGATCCACAATGTCATGAGCATACTTAGACTGATTGGGAAATAGGCCAGCTGTCGTTTGCGTAGCCTCGAGGACCGAAAAAATAATTTAGTCTGCTCAAATCTTTGATGCCAAAGGTTGCATGCAAATGTTGCGTGATGGTTGGAAGAATGCCTTCCTGATTTCCGATGATTATTAAGTCATCAACATAAACAAGTAAATAGATCATGCAAGCATCTTTTTTTAAGACAAATAGGGAAGGATCAATTAATAACTGTTGGACCATAATCTTTATCATCAAAGATTATCATTAGTCTATATTATAATTATTATGTATGTGACATTATTATGAAATTATATGTATAGTATAAGTTAGAAAGATGTGGCGGTTAGTGGTAGTTACCCTACCAACCAACATCCATCATATATATATATATATATATATATATATATATATATATATATATATATATATATATGGGCATGTACATACTCTATGGTTATCGATTTCTAATGAGAAAATTCCCGAACCATATTCATATATAAGATAGTGTTGTGTTGTTGTGTTTGTTCGTGAAATTCAACGTGGTATTAGAGCCACACGATCATCAGACCTGTGAAAAGAGGAAGCGCCAAGCAATATGGCCAGGAAGATCATTACCAGTTCATCCAGTGATTAAGACAGAAAAGTTCGGTGATGTTCGTACAGATTACAAGACCAGAGGGTATGTGGATTCACCCTTATTCCAAGGCACATCTTCTATACAGAAGGGCAAGGAGAAGATGCAGAAGGATATGATCATGGGGATCATTATTGGAATCTTAGAAGTGGTAGAAGTAATCTAAACATCAAGTCTGACATGGATCTCAAGAACGATCAAGTTCCAGAAGTTACTAAAACTACCCGCAACAACAAGTTCGATAGAAGAGAAATCGATTGGAAAATTCCAAAAGGTATGTGTTGTTCTTACTGTAAGCAACCGTTCCATTACAGAAAAGATTGTCCAGAAAGAATAGGAAAATTAGAATTTATGATCAATGGAACGGATGGGAAAACTTGGAAAGAAATTTGGTACGCAAGTATAAACAGAAAACAACACGCAACAGGGAATAAAAATATGTTTCAGAATATAGATTTTTCATTTGGAATAGAGGGAAGTCCATATGGGTTCAAGAAAGATCTTTACAAAGGAAAAGGGAGCATCGAATTCATTAGTAAAGGGCAAATCCATAACGTGGACACTGTGTATTACATCCCAACACTTAAAAGAAATATCTTAAGTGTTGAAAGGCTAGTCACACAAGGTTTTAAAATAAGATATGAGGGGGATGTATGCTATGTCTCAAAAGACCCGAAAGAAAAGCCTGTCCAAGAAAAGAAAACAATCCCAGTCGACATCCATTGTTGGAAATGCAATGATCTTCATCAACCTTATATGTGTCCAAATGTGGAAAATGATTACGTGACTCCAAGGAACCACACTCAAGATAAAGGAAAGCCGGTCAAAATTGATAAAGTCTATGAAGTTTACGAAAGAAACATGTTTTGGAAGCACTTTGAATTGTTCTCAAAGAATCATGATAAAGATGGTGCAAGTACAAGTAGAAAGAAGGGATCAGTATTATATCCCACTTGGAAATCTGCGGTGGAAGATAGTTTGACATTCATGGACTTAATTCAAATCGCCACCCAAGTTGAAGTTCATAAATCAAAATTTGAACAAGAGTTCAACCCAATAATATCTTGGTTTATGAAAATTCTTAAATCTTAATCTCTATATTCCAATTCCACCGTGTGATTATCTAGGAAGAAACATTAACCTCTTAGATCTCTTCATGACAGTCGAGAAATTTGGCGGATTTAAATTGGTTAATGAAGACAATATATGGGTACAAATTGCAATATACATGGGTTATGCATTTGGTGGACTTAAAAGTACAAGATGGAGACCCCGATCGTGGAAGATTTGAAGATGGCATACCACATGTATCTAGAAGTATTAGGTTGGTATCATCAAGAGTTCAAAGGAAGAAAAAATCTCATTGAATTGGAAGAAACAGTGAATAAGATGGCAAGGAACAAACACAAGACCAGGAAGGAAGAAGACCTGCCACCTAAGAAACGCTCCAAGACTTCAAGCAGCGATGAGGAGTAAGAAGAAGACAACTTTGATGATTAAAAGATTAGGGGAGGCAATGTTGGACCATAATTTTTATCATCACAGATTATCATTAGTCTATATTATAATTATTATGTATGTGACATTATTATGAAATTATATGTATATATATATGAAATTATATGTATAGTATAAGTTAGAAAGATGTGGCAGTTAGTGGTAGTTACCCTACCAACCGACATCCATCATATATATATATATATATGGGCATGTACATACTCTATGGTTATCGATTTCTAATAAGAAAATTCCCGAACCGTATTCATATATAAGATAGTGTTGTGTTGTTTTGTTTGTTCGTGAAATTCAACAATAACATCAAGAGATAATACTGTACGAACGGTGGTAGCTTTAACAACCGGACTAAACATATGTGAATTGTAAGTCCAGGAACTTGGGTGAAGTCTTGAGCTACTAAATGAGCTTTCAACGCTCAGCAGTTCATCAGAACGATATTTAGTTATGAAAATCCATTTAGATCCAGCAATATTTGTGTTTTGAGGTTGAGGAAGCAAGACCCAAGTGTGGTCATTATGAAGAGCGGTCATTTCATCATGCATAGCAAGCATCCATCTTGGATCTTTGGCAGCAGTCTTGAATCCTTTTGGAAATTTAGCTGCAAATGAGGAAAAACATAATGGATTACGATCCAAAAAGGTGAGATCAACCCGGTGTTTTGGTTTGGAGATTCTGGACTTTGCGCGTAGTCATATGATGATCGACATGAATATGGGTTGAGAGATTACATGTTCATGGGTAGGCATAGGAGGAGGCAGACTAGAGGTTGACAGGTTGAGAAGAAGTAAATGGTGGAATTGGCTCATCAAACTTCGCATGTCGGGTAATATAAACCCGAAATGATTGCGGGTCTAAATACCGGTAACCTTTAAACTATGACGAGTATCCTAAAAATATACATGGAATGCTACGGGGTGACAACTTATCTTTTGAATAATCCTGTAAATACGGATACACACAAAATCCGAATACCCGAAAGTTGCTATAAGCTGGTGTGCGAAGGTATAAGAGTTCAAATGGGGATTTACCATTTAAAACGGTGGATGGTAATCAATAAATTATATAAACCACGGAAATAAAAGCATCTCCCTAGTAGATGGTGGGAGCATGAACATTAATAAACATGGCGAGAAAGCGTCAACTATATGACGATGTTTTCTTTCGGCACGCACATTTTTTTGAAGCGTATACGGGCAAGAGATTTAATGAAAGGTGGTGTTAGCCTCAAATAAATGTTTGAAGGTGTGATTAACAAATTCGTTTCCACCATCTCTTTGAAAAATCTTAACTTTGGACGAGTATTGAGTTTGAATCTAGAGTAATCATCTATAAAAACCACATAATAAACATAATTATCAATAGAGTGTATCGGGGAAGGACCCCATAAGTCACAATGAACCATTTCAAAAGGAGACGTGGCATGTTTATTATTTAAAGTAAAAGGGAGGCGATGACCTTTGGACAGTTGACAAGCATGACAAACAACTAATTTAGGCAAAACAAATATAAATAATAAACATCCAGATTTATTCAAAAGTAATAGGACACCAAAATTAGCGTGTCCTAAACATGCGTGCCAGAGTTCAAAAGAAGCTTTATTAGAAGAAATTGTCACCATAGCTTGAGGATTATCACGAAGAATATAAAGCCCATTCTCACATGTGCCCCGTGCCAAAATTTTTTGTGCGTTCAGATCCTGAATGTTGAAATAATTGTTAGATTCATGCACAATTGGCAGTGAGGAGAATGACGCCCGCGACCCTGAGTACCACCTTGGTTGGTATGAGTACACCTGTCGCGACCCCTAGTAGAAGATGATTTGAGTTGAAGTGGCAGTGAAGGCCACGACAGGAGAGTTTGTTGAGCACCATGAATAGTTATGGTGTAGGGATGGAACCGTCCACATAGCCAAGGAGCCTATGATACGTGAGAAGCGGTGTCATCTGATTGCACCAAAGAAAGTAATTTCTGGAGTTGAGCTTAATCATGATCATTTGTAAAACCATGGCTAACGGAAGTGTGCCATCTGCTGGTTGGGAGGAGGAAGATGAGTCAGACATAATTTAATAAACTTATTTTAATTAAGACACCTAATACAACTTTTTAAACATTAGTTACAAGTGTTCTATGTAACCATTACTATTTTGTCACTAATTTAATAAACTTATTTTAATTAATCCATTAATATATTATTTAATAATATGAGATTATTAATTCACTACATTAAATATTATATAATTATAGTATTTTAAATTAACATTTAAATTTATAAATAAGTATTATCTTATTTAAATACTTAACTAAATACTTTTATAACAATAATAATAATAATAATAATAATAATAATAATAATAATAATAATAATAATAATAATAATAATAATTGCAAATTCTAATTGCAATTTACATATATTGTGAAACAGGTTTGCTATAAAAATTATAAAAATAACAAAACTATTACCTCACTATCGAGGTAAAAATCGCTAGAAAATAGGCATTTGGATGCTGAAACGAGAACTATCTTTTTATATATACGCATGTACATATTGTTCTTTCTCACACATTACTACCTTAGATTTTCTTTGTTATATACTCAATAAGCATTTGTTCAACAAGGCGACACAATTTAATCATTTGCAAGCTATTACGACACATTTAATTAAATATTAGGATCATGTCTTGTGGCTTCATAAGCTAACCAGAGATTATTATGTGTATGTTGGATTGGTATGTGCACAAGCCCGATGTCAAGAACGTATTCAAGAACTCATAAGACCTATTCAAAGAATGACATGTTTCAAATAGAGGCAAAGTGTCTAGTGACATGATCATATGTTCTTTTTGGGGCATATATTGTAATGTTGATGTGTTCTGAACTATTTACTAGATTACAGTTAAAATGTTTATAAGATATAATTTGCTTCCACATGAAAAAGATAGGGAGCTTCTAACATCATTTAGTGGTGTAAATGGGCAAAAACCATAACATATTTAAAAGTATTCAATCATCCTAATTAGACCTGGCAATTTTGACCCAAGTGTGTACATTTGGGTTGATTTAGGTAGTAAAAATGAAGCAATGGATTAGATTGGGTTAAACTATATTTCTAAGAGGGTCAAGTTGGGTAATTCTAAAAGTAGAAAAAATGATCAACGGGTCAAGATGAGTAATTAAAAAACAGGAAACGGCTCAAGATGGGTTGATTAAGTTTTCTCATAATCCATCTTTCTCCACCCCATCTTTCTCCAAAATCCACACATAGTCTCGCATCTAAGTGATAGCGATAAACATGTTGGATTTATAAACGGGCCAAGATTGATTTACCGGTCACATGAGATGAACAGGTCGGCAACCGGGCGTCTTAAACTGGAGCTGTATGATGGGGGTGAAAGACCACAATATATATGCACAAACCACGACCACCATCACCATGTAGTTTATCTTTATTTATATTTTATTTTATTATTGTTTGCTTAAAGTTTAATTTTAAATATGTTTGTCTATTGTAACTTAAAGTATTAGAGTAATACTCATTTATATTTTTCTTTCATTAGAACGTGGGTGCCCACTGATTTGGGATTTATCTATATATTAAATTGTTAATCATTCTCATCTAACACCTGACCCGAACCTATTCTAACCCAAACTCATTCTCATCTAACACCTGACCCGCCCATTTTGCCAGGTATAATCCTAATGGTTTATTCATTATTAACCTGCTAACGCACATGTTAAGACCTGTTTATATTTTTAGCTTATTAAAATAGTTAATATATATATATATATATATATATATATATATTTTATGATATATCTCATTATTTTTCATGTTTAATTTAAAAACCTTATCCTTTGCACAATCACTTCAATCAAATACGACTATCACAGTACCGCCGACCGAGTCTCCGGCCTCCGCCTAAGCCCAATTCGTACTCCGTATATTACCTTATTAAACTATGTTATTGGTTAAAATAGACTTTTTAATTTACTTTTTTTTTCAAAAATATCAATGATTATCTTGCTAAAGATTATGATATATTCAGAATTTTGATATATTTCAATTAATTTTTGTTTCACTAAACGTGTGATTTTTATCGTGTCTCTTTACAAGTCTTATCATGTAACCAGTTTCTAAACAGGTTCGTGTTCGTGTCTTGAGAAAATGACACGATTAGTTATCGTGTCGTGTTCGTGTTAGCACTTATCGTTTTCGTGTCTTATCGTGTCATGTCTGATTTGTTATGCCAGCCCTATGTGAAACTAATCGTTTTGTTCTAATGCTTTAGTAGTAATCTTGTCCCAAAATGGAGTGTTTTTTAGTTCGACAATGCTGTAAAAATCATACAAGTATTGGTTGGTATATATTTTCGATTCGAGCAGTGAAGCTAATCAAATGCTTTACTGCTAACAAAAATTCTCAACTATACAAGAAGTGATATGATTAACTCGCTCCAGCAGTTGCGTGATTGCTGATTGACTAATTTTTTCCATTTTTAAACACGTTCTAGGATGTTGAACTTACTTATGAGGAATGAATTGAATTTCACATGCACATAACTTATAATAATAAGCAGTTCAGAGATTCTAGAGGCATTTATATGATTTGTAATTTCCTACGTTGTTATCTACAGTTGAACTTTTGTGAAGTTGTCAACTATGTTTCAACTAGGGAATTATGATAAAAATCACTATTTTTTATTTCTTTTAATTAAATAATATTTTTTATATTTTTATCATTATTTTTTTTTACTCCGCTCACAACCACTTCCAAATATATTAAAAAGTTTATAAGGATTGAACAGTAATTTATTAAATATACAGTTAAACAGTAACATTTTATTTTTTCTCCACTCACAAGTGTTTACAATCATTCCCAAAAATGTAAAAAAAAAATAAAAAACACTTACATATGTTATATTTAAGCTCAGTTGAATATGTAACTTTGACATGTATAGAGTGATAAAACAAAGTTATTTATACATATATGATCTATTGATCCGTTTGACATATAATCTTATACCAAAACCGTTTTCGTATAACTATGGCGTTGTAAATCATGATAAAAAGTTTATGATCAATCTCTGGTCATTATAAAAAAGTTTGGTTAATTTTCTAG
The DNA here is from genome assembly GCA_025506415.1 of Flaveria robusta. Lineage (NCBI taxonomy): Eukaryota > Viridiplantae > Streptophyta > Magnoliopsida > Asterales > Asteraceae > Flaveria > Flaveria robusta. The sequence goes on from JACCIZ010000453.1 coordinate 98,909, forward strand.
ATCCTTTGAAGTATATAGATATGTATATCCCAATAGTCTGATCCTAATTCAAGTGTATTTAAATACTAGCCTAACCATTCACGTATTACACAAGTTGAGAAGATTAAATAAAAAGTAAATACAATTGCAAATTAATAATTACCATTAATAAACATGTAATATATAAGATGCAGCGATTAAATAAATATATATATATAAATAAATTACATGACAAAAATTAAATAACGTAAAAAAAGAGAAGTAATGTTTACAAATCTCTATATACTTTTAAATACAACATTGATGTCACACTTGAAATATTACCGTCGCCATCAAATACCGTCAGCTTTAGTCCATTTCATCTTGTAACCCTTATACCAAAGATCTATATAAAAGAACCAAAAACAGTAGCATACGTTCAATGTCAAAAATCAAAATAAAACATTATTAACATCTGGATGTGCATATGAATTTATATCAAATTAACTCTCGTCGTGATCATAGTAAGAGCTCGTATTTAGTTTTGAACCCAAGTATTTTTAATCCGTTCCAACATGATAAATCTTAAATATTATAGTATGAATAATAAGGTTGACAAATACCTTGGTGAAATGATTCACCAATAATTAATTCCTAACTATGAAAATAAATTCATATCACTATAGGTGAATCAAAGAATAACAATAGAATAGAACAAACAGATAAGTTTGCGGATTATTAGCACACTAGGTTACAATTCCGTGTAATACATATGCTAAATAAATTTACTGTCACATGTTAATAATATAAAAAGTTATGTATTAAATATTGTGTATTATACGGATTGAATAAACCAATGTGTTACACATTTGAAAATTTGAAGTTAACATATTTGAAATTTTAATTATGAATAGTTATTAATTAATGAATAGTTATTATAGCATTCATAAGTAAGAGAATAGAGAATCGGTAAAACTAATTATTAGATTGACTAAAATGGTGACAAGTGTATGAATTTATTTTTGTTTATTAGTATAGAGATGTGCTCGGCTCAAGATAATGGACAACTGCAACCTCTAATAAAATAATAACTTAATCAAGATTTGTAACTACTAACATGCAGGTAACATTATAATATGTAAGTCTATATGTACCATCTCAATTCGATCATTATCTGTGTGGGTTCCGAATGAGACTGATCTCATAATAACTATGCTCCGCAATACCACAGAGAGACCGAAGGTTTGATGGTCCGTATCTGTGTAAAGGAAAATATTTTAGCCCAAAAAATTGCCATTCAAATATAACACAATTACACAAATAATCAAATACGAAAAACAATGGTAGCAATAATGGGTTTTAATACTCCTCACACTGAATTAGATCCTAGTATAATAACACAAATTAACAAAAGCTATCTTCAAATACAATTACCTAGAACACAACAAAACTCAAACTTTTGATGGACTTGGAAAGAATATGTTCCATGTATAAAAGCAATCTATGAAGGAAATATCAACAGACTATGGTTTTCATAATTAGAAAACAATTAAGCAATCCAACCACATGTATACAAAAAATTGTATGTATGCGTAGCATAATCTTTTGTTAAGACAGTACGCAAGAACATAAATTTGGTTTTCACGTCCAACATTATAATTCACCAAGTAATGATTAATCATAATAATTCACCAAAATGATTGTCATTCCCATAATCAGAAAACAAAGTAAATCAAAAAACAAAATCGAAGAAAACCCTTAGCAGATCAGAATGATTAGCACAAAACACACGATAGCAAGAACGGAAAATAACATGAACACACAAAGGAATCAATAAGAAAGAAGATGCTGAAGCAACATTAATAGAAATAGAAGCAAACCTAAAACAACATCTCGATGAAAACGATTTCATATGCTTAAATCACAGAGAGTGCGGTAGGGTTCCGTATGCTCAAATCGCCGTCGCAGTGGCAAAGAAGGAGGATGCGAGGTAGGTTTCAGGATAGATTTGGAAACGAGTTATATCACGACCCGATTAGAGACCGGATTTAAAATGATCCGCGTGTTTTTACATTGAGAAAATGAGTGGGTAGCATAAAACATTGTCATATGCCGACAATGGATTTTTAAAATAGTGACATGTGGTGTTTAATAACTTAAAATTAAGACATGTGCTGTAACTCTTTCATTTATTATATATAGAGATTTTTTATTATGTGTTGCAGCGTAATCTCCATTCTTTTGAATAGAGAAGGGAGAAGTTCTTCAAGAAGTCGGAGTCTAGACACCATAAGAAATAAGTCTTTTTACGTCTAATTTTTTCAATTTTAGTGATAAAATAAGGTTTTCATTTTTGGTTTTAGTGGTATTATGGTTAGATTTTTTTTATCAAAACATTTCTATAATTATTAATCATATTTATAATAGTTAACATAGCAGAATACGAATCAAAAAGAAAAAGTGAATACGATAGGATATGGGTTACAAATTATACAAATTCAGAACAATATTAATCTACTGATAAGATAAATATAACTTCGTCTTTAATAATTAACCGTTCGAGACATCCGGTTCAACGAACCAAATGCGAGAAATGAACTGACGGGAGACGAGACACAAAACAAACACGTTGGTCATGGATTTTGGACACGCGATTCAAGGTTTCAATCAGATCTCTCGAATGACTAGGTCGCTGGTACACGACAACCCCAAAACGGATTGCGATGGCGGCACGGGGGGTTGCGGTGGTTGCAGGTGCAAGAGGCGGTGACGTCCAGCTAAAGGGTTTTTGAGGTTTAGGATTGAAAGTTTAGGCGGCAACAGGGCGCAAAGTGAAAATTGGGGTTTTTGGGGTATAAGATCAAGAGGTATTATTCTGTTGATCTCTCTTTTCGGCAACCTAAAAGAAAAAAGGGTGAAGGAGTTTTTATTAATACCCTAATGATCCCTAAATTAATAATTAATCAATTTCATGCCTCGGGCTCACGTTTGTTATATATTTTATATTAATTATGTCATATGTTTTACATTATTAGTTATATGTATTAATCATTGTCGTTTACTATTTACATGATTGTGTTATAATTGTCATTATTTCTATAGATTGTATAACCTTGTTATCTATTATCATATTTTACAATTAAAATTGCACAATAATATACTTTTGCCAATATATTTATTAAAACTTATACTGTTAAAATAACACCATGTGTTATTTTTATTATTATTTTTATACATTATATAAATTTTTTGTTATCTATTATTGTGTTTTACAATTAAAATTACATAATAAATTTATTTCATTAAGATATTTTTCAAAACTTATAGTGTTCAATATTACACAATAACGATTAAATAACACAATAAGACATTATGTTATTTTGTCATTGTTTTTAATATATTATATTAATTAGTGGTTAATTTATTATTATGTTTTACATATTAGCGATACACAACAATGTTATTACATCATTATTTTTTTTTAATTCATCATTAAAAAAAACACAATAGTAGTTAGAAAAACACAATAACTAACAAAAATACATAATTAATGCACTAAAAGACACAATTATGACATATCAGTCCAAAAAAGTAAAAACTGTATTTAAATTTTACATAATAATACTGTAGCCGTTTTAAAAATAAAAAGACACTCGTTTTTATGATATAACTTTTATAAGGAAATAACATCGTACACAAAAGTTATAAATGTTTAAAAAATTGAGAAACTTGCAAAAATTAACAAAAGTGGCTATTTTTAAAATATAACTCTAACAATCTTTTTCCTACACAAATAATAAAATATGAAAAACAATGGTAGCAATAATGGGTTTTTGTTACGAATCTTCATGATCGGTCCTCTGGTAACGATCTGGCTGGGTTTGTTAGGGAGTTTGGAGTGATCTTCTACATTTACATTGCAAGGAAGCGGGACAGATTCGGCAATCGGTTTGGGTTTGTTTCACTTTTGGACGTCAAGGACAAGGAAGAGATGGGAAAGAAGTTAAGTACGATCCGTATGGGAGATCATGCACTAAAGTTTAACATTGCAAAATTCATATTGGAAGATGGTGAGATCTACCATAAGAATCCAGAGGTTAGAGGGCAGACCGAGAAAGCTAGGAGGGTTAATAACGGCAGTAACAACCGACAGGATAATGCACGTGTAGGAGGAAACGGTGATCGATCTTTCAAAGACGTGGTAATGGGGAAGAATACTACTGTCATATATCCAAGAATTGTTGATGTTAATAATAACGTGCAAGCTTTCAGTGGTTTGCATGGGAAAGCATTGTTGGTAAGGATGATTGATATGGATGCTTTGAAGAATATTAAGGCTATTATGAAGGAGATAAGTCTTAATGGAGGAAAGATACAGTTTCTAGGAGGTCTTACGGTGTTGATCTCCTTTCGGGATCACAAGGCCGCGGTGGAAGCTCTTGAGGCGGCGAAAAACATTCTGGGCAGGGTTTCAAAGGTAGAGATGTCGGAGGGACAAACATGGAGTTTCGCACGGTTGGCTTTGATTAAAGTCCTCGGTATTCCACTACATCTTATTATGAATGATGTTACGAATGCCGTCGGAGGATTATTTGGAAAGGTTGTACATAATGCAAATATTTTGGAGGAGGATGGAGACCTTTCGTTTGAATATATCGGGGTGTTAGTCGATGACGGGACACGAATATCAGAGGAAGTTGTCCTTCAGTGGCAGGGAGAGAAATACCGGGTGTGGGCTTTTGAAGAAGAGGGTGGGTGGTTATTGGAATTTCTATCTGATGATGATGTTCCACCTGATAATGGGCCGATTACTGATGATGATGAAGACAATCTTCATGAAGATGAGGAAGGTGATATGAAATCGACCGGGAGTAAGTTCTTTAAGCAATTGGACACCGAAAGTCAGCCGAAAGGGTGTCTACCGGACGCCGGCTTGGAAGTCAGTGATAAAAACCTAGAAGGTAATGGTCAACGGGAGCCACTTTTGGAAACCAACGACAATAATTGCGGAGATCAATCATCATTAATGTTGCAGACTCCAATTAAGGAATGTAACAATTTGGAAGTGTTTGTACCAGGACCCACTTTTAATTTTGAACATTTTACAGAATTAGAGGGTGGTTTTTATGCTGGCAATCACAATGTTACCAAGCGGAAGAAATTTAAAAAATGGATTGAATTGGGTAGGCCCAATGATTATGTTTCTAGCGGGTCGGATAGAATCAATAAAGGCAAAAGGCCCAGAACTAGAGACCCATTTGGATTGAATGAAATCTTGGGCCTTGAAAAGGAGTCAGAGACTCCTATTTCTGTGCGGGTACAGGATAAGGGGGTGGAAGAAATTAGCTCATGTAATGACTGCAACTTTGTGTCCATTGAAAATATAAGTGGTACTTTGGACCTTAATAGTCATCCGAGGTATGACGCAAAATCTCAAGAGAGAGAGGCAACTCTGTCTTTTTTGTCCCTGCTTCTAACGCGAATGATGCGGTGGGCCAGGAAAACAACTTGAACCTGAATAATGGAGCCGAGCAGCAGGTTTCGGTCGCAGGAGACGACGAGGTTGCTGTGACAATTATGTTAGGTGAGAAACTTGGAGCTAGAGTTACCAATTTTGAAGAAATGATTATGGATTCGATTGTTAAGGAAGGAGACAACAAGGTAATCGATGAATATCCTTTCTGTTAATATTAGAGGGATTGGGGCTGTCGGCAAAGCGAGTTGGATTAAAAGACTAAAATATGAGTTTGGGGTTTCTTTCATCGCCATTCAGGAGATGATGTGTTCCGATTTCAAGCCTAATTCAGCGGTTAATTTTTGGGGTGGTTTGGGTTATGAGTTAGATTGGGTTAACGCTATCGAGAGATCCGGTGGCTTGGTCAATGTTTGGGATCCTAAAGTTTTTCGTAAGTTGGGTTCCATTTCCCACAGGTACTTTTTGGTGACTAATGGTTGTTTGGTGGATGGTGACATAAATATTAATGTTATTAATGTGTATGCGCCCCAAACTAATATGGATAAACGGGTTCTATGGCGTGATATTCTTCAACTTATTCAGGCGGGTCAGGGGTGGTGGATAGTTCTTGGCAATTTTAATTCAGTGCGAAGTATGGAGGAGCGAAAAAATTCTATATTTGACTCGGTTGGTGCTCGTGATTTTAATGGTTTTCTTGGCGAGGCCGAGCTTAACGAATATGTCATGAAAGGTATGAAATATACATATTTGGCTAGTAGAGATGGTTGTAAGTTAAGTAAGATTGACAGGGTTTTTGTTTGTTCGGGAGTGTTTAATAAATGGCCTAATGCTTGTCTGAGGGCTCTTCCTAGAGAATTATCTGATCATTCTCCTCTTGTGTTATCTTTGGTGGACACTAATTTTGGTCCTAAGCCTTTCAGATGGTTTAATTCGTGGCTGGACAGTGAAGATTGTGTGGAGGTGGGGGGTAAGGCTTTGGATGGGTGTGTTTTTTCAGGTCCCCAGATGTGGTTCTAATAAAAAAATTCAAGCGGCTCAGAGATAAATTGAAAAAGTGGGCTAAAGACAAATCGTCTAAGGAAGCGGAAGAGCTTGATAATCTAAAGGTGGAAAAAGACGAGTTAGAGTTGCTCATGGAGGATAAGGAATTGGAAGAGGAGAAAATGTGGGTGTGGATGGAATGCCAGAAAAGAATTGAGGAGATTGAGAATTTGAGAGCTAAAGATGTAAAACAGAAGGCTCGTGTTAAATGGGCGTCTTTTGGTGATGATAATACGGCATACTTGCACAATATTATAAATGGTAGGAAGGCAAAAAACATTATTCCGGGTTTGGAAATGGATGGTGTTTGGATATCTAAACCGGCTTTAGTAAAGCTGCACGTGATGAAGTTCTTCAGAGATCGATTTAGAGAAAACTTTAAAGTGAGACCGCTCCTTGAATGTGATAATATTAAGATAGTGCCGATGGAGTTTAGAGATGGTTTAGTCGCTTTTTTTTTCTAAAGAAGAGATTAAAGCTGCAGTGTTTGATTGTGGTTCGGATAAAGCTCCCGGTCCTGATGGTTTTAATTTCTATTTTCTTAAGAATTTTTGGTCGCTCTTTGAAGATGATTTTGATCAGATTCTTTTAGAGTTTCACAGTTCCGGATCCATTAGTACGGGTTGTGGGTCTTAAAGATTACAGACCGATCACTCTTATTGGGATTATTAGTAAAGTGATCTCTAAGATCCTTGCTAATCGCCTCAGGAAAGTGATGGGGTTGCTCATTTCAGATTCTCAATCGATTTTTCTGAGTGATCATCTTATTCTGGACGGGCCTCTCATTGTAAATGAGCTTATGGCGTGGTTGGAAAAAAGAAGAAAAAAAGGCTTTTATTTTGAAAATCGATTTTGAGAAGGCGTATGACAATGTGAACTGGAATTTTTTGATATCTATTATGTCTCAAATGGGTTTTCCAGATAAGTGGTGTTCTTGGATTCAAGGGGTTCTGGAGTCGGCGAGATTGGCGGTGTTGGTTAATGGTTCTCCTACCTTCGAGTTAAAATGTGAAAAGGGTCTTCGCCAAGGAGACCCTCTGTCACCATTTCTGTTTTTGTTTGTCATGGAGGCTCTATCGTGGATGCTGAATAAAGCTAGAGACATTGGTGAATTCTCAGGTATTACATTATCGGATCACGATCAGGACATCACTCATCTTTTTTATGCGGATGATGCTCTCATTGTGGGGGATTGGTCGCGTGATAATGTGGATCAAACGGCTCGCATCCTTCGGATTTTTTACTTATGTTCAGGTCTTCGTATAAATCTTCATAAGTCTAACTTGTTTGGATTTGGCATGAACGATTCGGAGGTGGTCGATATGTTAGGGGTGTTGGGTTGCAAAAGAGGAGTGGTTCCTTTTAGTTACCTTGGTATTAAAGTGGGTGCAAACATGAATAGGGTCAATAATTGGTTACCGGTGATAGAGCTGGTGGAGTCGCGGCTTGCTTCGTGGAAATCTAAGTTGTTGTCGATGGGAGGTAGATTGACTTTAATTAAATCGGTTCTTGAGAACCTCCCGGTTTATTATTTTTCGTTATATAAGGCACCGACGACGGTGATTGATAAATTAGAAGGTATCATGAGACGGTTCTTGTGGGGTGGCACCGGTGAAGACAAGAAAATTTCTTAGGTTGCTTGGGAGAGAGTGGCTAGACCGAAAAAATTGGGAGGCTTGGGTCTTAATCGGCTCAAAGATTCCAATGAACCACTTCTTCTAAAGTGGTATTGGAGGTTCTTAAGAAAAGGCAATAGTCTTTGGAAAAGGGTGATATCAGGTTGTCATGGAAATGTTAGTAGTTGGGCCTTGATTCCGTGTAGCATTTCGGCGAGTGGGTGTTGGAAAGAGATTGTTAAAACGGGCGAGCGATACAATTCTATGGGTACTAAACTTAATAGCTACTTTTTTGGCATTGTGGGCGATGGGAAGAACATTAAATTTGGAGTGATAATTGGCTTGGTGAATTGACTCTTCGCTCCAGATATCCTAATTTATTTAAGTTAGAGAAAGTTAAGTGGTGTCTAGTAGCGGATATGATATCTTTTGGTCCTAATGAGAAGTCAATAAATTGGGATTGGAAGCGAGAGCCGAGGACTGCCTTGGAGGTTTCGGAGTTATTTCAACTTCTATCCGATATTCATGATCACAATCGTAATGAAGGTGTCGACAGGTTGGTTTGGAAAGGGGGTTAGGAGGGGGGGTTCTCGGCCTCGGCTGTTAAGGATTTAATATCCTCCAACAGGATTATGGCCCTTACTTTGTCATGAAGTGGAACAATTGGATTCCGATTAAGTGTCAGATTATGGCGTGGCGAGCAGAGCAAGGTAGACTCGCGACACGAGTGGAATTAAATAGGAGGGGTATGGGTCTAGTCGATGTGAATTGTTCTCTTTGCAACTCGACTCCGGAAACTTCGAGTCATCTTTTTACTGAATGCATTTTTGCCTTGGAGGTTTGGACTAGGATTGCGGGTTGGTGTAAAATAGATCCTATTTTTGCTTTTGAGGTTAGTGATCTCCTTTTATTACCGGAATACTTGAAGTTGAGGAAGCAAGATGCGAAGGTGGTTCAAGGCATTGTGTTTACAGCTCTTTGGTGCATATGGGTGGCTAGAAACGAAAAAGTATTCCATGCAAAGAACAGCGAAGATATAGAGGTTGTGGCGAAGATTAAATCCTTATCCTTTTTTTGGATCCGGAATAGATCTAGATACAAATGTATAGATTGGCTTGATTGGTGTAATTGTCCTTTTATGTTGATATAACTTTCAGTTTTCCTTGCGGTCCGCGTTTTGAGGACTTGCAAGAGGTGGTTTTGTGAATGAAGTTTACTTTCCTATAAAAAAAAATTAAAATGGATTGTTGATATTACCTTTTACACTTTTTAGTTTTAGGACCTTTGTATTTAATACTTTCTCTAACGTTAATTGTATATTTATTTAATGTAAACTTATTTATTGTAACTAAAATTAATTAGTTTTCTAGTCACATGTTTGTACAAACTACAGTTTACATATGTTAGAGCATTCACAGAAGGCTCTCTATAAATTTGTTAGTGTGTTCTCTATATTACAGAGAATGGTTATTAGTGGTTGTGAGTGGAGAATAGAGAACATACTACTGTTCATCTTTATATTTGATAAAACACTGTTCATCTCTATTAATTTTTTAATACTTGTTGAAAATGGTTATGAGTGAAGGAGAGAGAAAATGTAATGATAAAAATATAAAAAATATTATTTTATTGAAAATGAGAGAGAAAAAATAATGTTTTTTAGTATTATTATAAAGATGGATATGAAGGATGGGTTGTGAATACTCTTAGTAGTGTAAACTCTTATTTCAGGTGTTTATGAATCGAGACACTGTTAGGACAAAATTTCAAAAAAAAATAAAATTGATGAAAAGGAAACTACCACGTGGTAGCATACTAGCATCTTAGTGGTGCGTGGTGCTATTTACATCAACGGCTTTTACTATTTATTTTATTAAGTAGATAAACTTGATATATAATTTATTAATTTGATTTAACATACTAATTTTTAACTTTTTAATATTGATTACAAACGTAGCACTAAATATAGATTGCAAAGGGAACAAAATATAGCACTAAATATAAATATTGTTAACTAAAAATCATTTTATTTAAATAATCCTAATTATCAAATTTTGTATGCATTAAATTATTGTACAATGGGTTTTATGTAATTTTTGTGCATATTTTTGTTGTACCATAAGCTTTAAATGTTGGTGGTAGAGGTGGGCATTTCACGTATTGTGCCAAACCCGAAACCGAGTACAACTTAGGTTGGGCCCAAACGGTGTTTTTTGTACCCGGGTACTGTTGGAACCATGTTCGAACCGGGGTAGGGATTACATCATGGAATACCCTACCCGATATACCCAGTTAGGGTAGGGTCGGGTCCGGGTCCGGGTCCGGTCGTGTTCAAAACCGGGTACAATATCGGTTTTTTTTTTTTTTTTTTAAATTTCTTGTGCGTAATTTCTTCTTCTTCTTCTTATTATTATTATTATTATTATTATTCTATTATTATTATTATTATTATTATTATTTAGTATTATTATTATTACTATTATTACTATTATTATTATTATTATTATTATTATTATTATTTATTATTATTATTAAATATTTATTATTTTTGAATAAACGCGGATATATCGTTATTATTTCTGTAACAATATTAAGTGAATATAAACTTCATCATTTATTTATTAACAAAATTTAAAATACATAAATGAATCAATAAAAAATAACATAAAACTTTTATTTAAGTTATCATCTAATGTTTATTTTGTACGAGACACTTTATCAAATGCTAATATTTCGTCGGATATGCTAGAAGATAATCCTTCTTCTACTTCTTAATCGAGTATTTTAGATTCGAGTGAAATTTCGTATTCGAGGCTTGTTTGGTATTGTATACGATCTATCAAGTCTAAGTGATCTTTTAGACAAATGCATATCTCCACCACTTCAAGAGTTAGTATTGTTCTCCGTAATAATTATATTACCCTGCCACTAATAGAAAAAAAGATTCTGAAGGTAGCGTAAAAGCTTGGACTCTCAGTAAATCATGTGCCATAGCTGAAAGAATTGGAAATTAGGATTTCTTTCCTTTCCACCAAGCCAAAATATCAAATGCATGAATCTTCGGTAGTCATAGTGGAAATAAATTCTGTTCCATTATAAACAGCGAGTTCGCTTGTTGGGGCGTTACCCCTTTGTCGTTTAACCATCACATCCCTAACAACATTCAACATAGTTAAAACCGGGTCTTTAACCGAGGTACTAGCATTTGAGGTTGATTCACTTGGCATGGTTATTTTTACGTTAGGTCCATATCTATGTAAATAAAAATTATAAAGTGTTTTCAAACTTACATTAAAATTTTCTTTTGCCTCTGTTGAAATATTGGGGTTTTCATTATATATATTCAAATTGTCATTTATCTCGTCTATCAAAAATTCAACCCCTGCAACATTTAAAAACGAATTTAAATCGGTGGCATAAGTAAAAACGAGTGGTAACTCTTCAAAATATTTTCTAAACTTTTCTTTCATTGGTTTTATCATTTGTATAAACATATGATTTTTATTTTGAAAATTTTTAAAATTCAAAGGCACTAAATATAATTCCGAAAGCATCGAATAACTAGTGGGATAATACACTCCCGATAATTTTGTAGTTGAGTTTTTAAACACGCCAAGAAAATCAGATAGACGTTGAACATTGTTACAACCACATCCAGAAATGGGTTGGCTTCACCATTATCCGAAAGACTATTATGAAAAGCTTTCAAAGTACCTTTTTGTTTTAAAGTACATTCAAACATATGAAAAGTCAAATTACACCTAGTAGGTACATCCCAATTAAAAACTTAAAATCTAGATTTCGTATCCTTACAAAGTTGTTTATAATCTTAATATCTTTTTCTACTTTTTTTAAAAACGTCATGTAACATAAATCAAAAAAATTTAATAAATTTATCAATAAATTCCACGGCTAGCCCGTCTTACATTACTAAATAAATAATATATGCTTCATAACGATTATGGAAAAAATCACTTTTGGCAATTGGAAGATATTTTAATTTTAATTTTCCACCGCGATTGTATTGTTGGAGGTCTTATCAAATGCAATTGAAAATAGTTTATTTTGTAAATTAAAAGTAGTTATTATATTATCCAAAATAGTAACAAAATTTTTCTTTATGCGGATACGGAAAAAGATCAAATGTGATCGTACATTTAATCATTTGCAATGATTTGGGATCTACCCAATGAGCAGTGACGTAATGTACGATTCGGGTAAGCCGTGTGTAGCCTACCAAATGTCACTAGTTAAGTTTACATCAGTATTTAAATTTTCAAAAATATAATTAAAATCATTTTTTCCTTTATCCATAATTTTAAATAATAACGTATAGGTGTAGTATGACTTAAATGGGTGTAACGAGGTTAAATCGTCTCTCTAATCAAGTTGGTCAACTAAGGACTGTCGAAGTGACTAAAAGGCAAACCTTCTTTGCCATTCGATCTCGAACCGTATTAACGTCGTAATTAAAGATTGCACCGTTTCCACCCATTGTGTTTGTTGCGAATCCGTATTATTTTTCAACGACTTATAAAACTTCTTGCTATTATGTTTGCTTAAAGTCGTGTTTGAATATTTAGCAAGCAAAGGTTCAGAAAACTTGCAACGAGTCTTTACAGACCCGTCACTCATATAAACCATATCCCAATTGCACCAAACATCCATGTTACGATTGTGTGCAAGAACATGAACGACGGTTGGAGCGGTGGACGAATCTTGACCAACATAAGATTGTGAGTGTGCAATATCAAGAGAGTGAAAGTGTAAAACGAGAGAGTGAAAATGTAAAACAAGAGTATTTTTTTGTGTTTTTTGCGTATGTTTTTTACGTTTGATACTTGGGTACTCAAGCATATCAACTCACACCTATTTATACTACTTATGGGGCCAAAATGACAAAAAACAGTCAAAAAAATTTAATAACGACTATATAGCCGTTAAAAACGGCTATGTTTTTGTAATGGGGAAAAATGGTTCGAACCGGGTCCAACCCGGGTTCAAACAAGTCAGGTCAGGTCATCCGGTTCTATTAAAAATCCTAAATCTATACCCGGTTACAACTACGAGTTTTTGTCGGGTCCAACCCGGGTACTATTATATCGGGTACTACGCATACCCGGGTCTGGGTCTGGTCCGCGGGTCGGGTTGGTACCCGGGTATTATGCCCATCTCTAGTTGGTGGTGATGTCAAAACCCTTTTGACAAACCTACTCTTGCCATACTGTTGATCCAATGCTCCAACTTATAGGCTTTACCAATAAGATACACACTTCCTATTTTCTTAACTTTACGTACATGCCACCTTAAATTTAACTTTTTTTTACAAAGACATATATTATTATATATATATATACTAATTACTTGGTTATGTATCATTAGTTGTATTATGCATTTAATGAGTTGCATCTATTTTTTATTTTTTTATTCTTTAATTTTTTTATTTTAACCCAATACTTTTGCATTTTTCCAATTTAACCCCAACATTTTTTTCTTTTAATTTCGGTCCCTTATAATTTTCATATTTAAAAATTTTTTGGCTTTACGTTTTTGTCTATATTTTATGAGTTAACACACTGTAGCGTGTGTGTGGTTTAAAGTTTTACGTCTATTTTTTGTTCGTTTTTATTTTTTTATTTTTTCATGCTAGTTATTCTGTGTTGAAAGACACTGACGGTAATATGTCATTAGTGCTAATTGATATAATTTTACTCCTCTCATACAATACGAGGGGCTTAATACTAGTTATATCTAATTATCTAAACATTTTATAAGTAGTTTGTTGACCCACGTAACCAACATGTCAAGAAGGTCACCACTTCATTGAATTTCCAAAACTAATCCATTGGTGGATATTATTTGGGACCAAACAGGAATCTTTTTTTTCTACTATCAGATCAAAAACCAAAGTCTGGAACCATAAAATAAGTTGGTTTGGTCAGTGTAAAACAAAAGGAGCACCATCACAAATGAAAAATCAATAGAAGTACATATCATCTATTAATAATTATAATTTAGGAATACCACTTATGTCATTGTGTGTATATTTGTAAGGTGAATACGTTAGCCACCTGGCTCGAACCTTAAAAATCTTAGATTCAATGAAATTGTCCATACCACTATTTTTAATTGAAGTTGTATTTTTAATTTACAATTATCATAAATTATACATTTAATGTACACCTATTAATTTCTATTTGAAGTTTTGTCTTAATTGTTCAAATATAAAACTAATATTTTATTTTATTTATTTAATATACATTAATATTAATTCGATATTTTTTAATATAAATTTTTTAATATAACTAAAAGCGATAAGATTAATTTTCTGGTTACATGTTTATAAAACAGCAGTTTACAAATGCTAAAGATGTAAATTTTCAATTCAAGGATCATAAATTATACATTTAATATACACCTATTAATTTTTATTTGAATTTTCATTTTAATCATTTAATATTTTTTTAATTTACATTAATATTAACTCCCTATTTATTTGATATATATCGATTTTATATAACTATAAAAATAAAATTAATGTTCTGGTCATATATTTGAAAACTGCAGTTTATAGATGTCAATAGTGTAAATTTTCAATTCAAGGGTGTATGAGTTCAGAAAACTTTTAACACAAATAACTGTAATGAAATAATAATAAACAACAGGAAACTATCATGTGGTAACATCTGAGTGGCGTGGGGTTATTTACAGCAACGGTTTTTACTATTTACTTTATTAATTATATAAAATTGATATATAATTTATTATTTGACTTAACATGTTGATTTTTTTCTTTATTAGTATTGATTACAACGTAGCACTAAATATAGATTACAAACTGAACAAAACTTAAAATAGCACTGAATATAAATATTGTTTTCTAAAATCACTTTATTACAACTAATTATCTAATCATTTTATAAGTTGTTTATTGATCCACGTAACCAACAAGTCAAAAAGGTCAAGGCTTTATCGAATTCCCAAAACTAAATTCATTGTTGGATATTCATTTAGGACCACACGGATGCCATCAAATCAGACCAAGTCTTGAACCATAAAATAAGTTGGCTCAGTCAGTGTAAAACAAAACAAGCACCATCACAAATGAAAAATCAAAGAGAAGTAAATATTATCTATTTAATTAGGGTTTTGACACCTCCATGAAGGCACTCAATCTATCTATCACATACACAAAAAAAAAAAAAAAAAAAAAAGCTACAGAATTATAGATAGAGAGATAAACATGTTTTTTCATTTCATGCTTTGGTTGTTTACATTTCCTCTTACAATGGCAGCGGAAGGTAACAACACCGCGAAACCAGGCTGTCCAGCCCGTTGCGGGAATATTACAGTTCCTTACCCTTTTGGTATCGGTAAAGATTGTTCCCTAGACGACTCGTTTTACCTTACATGCAACAATTCCTATAAACCCCCAAAGTTGTTTCTTACCGATAGCAACCTTGCTATATACAACATATCAGATTCAGAGCTACGTATTTTCACAAGAATTGGTTACAAATGCTACAACCAAAGTGGGATTGTAGATGAACTTATCGCGTGGACTAACTTGGCAGACTTCACTTTCTCGGCGAAGAACAAGTTTACAGTCATTGGTTGTGATGATGTAGCTTTGATTAGCGGGACAAACGGAGCGACTATTCTAGTGGTTGTTTTGGACTACGTCACAAAGCACGTGACGTGCCTGATGGGGATTGCTCCGGAATTGGCTGTTGTCAAACATCTATACCCCATGGTCTCTCATACTACAATATTACACTTGGTAGCTTAAAAAATCATTCAGATGTTTTGTCCTTCAATGAATGTGGCTATGGATTCTTGTTGAGGATGGCATTTTTGAGTTTGGTGGTGTCAATGATTAATCTGGTAAGGGGTTTGCGGAGAGGATATGGTCTACTATGCCGGTTGTGCTTTATTGGCTAATAAAATCCAATGAAACTTGTAATGTTGAGGTTAACGCATGCAAAGGAAATAGTTCGTGCTATGATGTAGAAGGTGGTGGTATCGTTGTAAATGCAACAATGGTTACGACGGTAACCCCTATCTTCATCCAGGCTGCCAAGGTATGTTCAGGAAATTCAAATGGAAACATTTTGTGACAATAAATTAAAATAGATTCTTACTCAAATGGGTTATTTGGTTAATTAAGGTTTTGATTTGAATAATAAAAATTCAGATTTAAGCAATTCAAATTTTGGGTTATTCGAATTTTTGATTAACGAACACCCTAAGATTCGTATGATGAATGAAGGTTGTTAGCAATGACATTAATGGTTGTTAATATGGTCATCTCTTACACTCATGTTTAATCTTTTTATCACTATGTGAAATTCTTGTTACGTCACCATCCTCCATCAACTCTCACCTTACACCCATTTATGTAAACTTTTATTTTTGTGTGCTTGTGTTTGGTGTGGGGTGGGTTGGGCCTCTCATGGCTCCATAACTTATTGCGGTTGTTAATAGTCGTGTTACATGTCGGAACACCACAATCTAGCCTGCTTGTCCACTTCAGCAACCCACAAGGTGTAAGGCATGTATAACACATAGCCTTAGAAAATATTGAAGCCGATGATTGGTGATAGACGTTGACGATTTGAACCTTATTACAGGTGTTTGGTTTAAGGTTAAATTAAGAGAAATAACAATACTATTTTAATAGAATAATATATCTAAGTAGCATGAAGAGAGATTAACTATTAAAATCAAAGGATGAAAAATGCGAAATATTCATTTAGCAAGGCTTAGCATGCTAAGTTTAATGTTGCATGGACAAAAGACGAAAACAAATGTTAAATAAGATCAAAATAATACAGAAAACTTTGATGAGGGACAATACTTAGACCATTTGTAGTTGGGTTGAGTCTTAGGTTGCATCGCTATCACACCTTGAACACTATTCCCATGGGCTTGATTAGGGGCATGATGGAGCAATTTGTGATAGCTAGAACGGTGTGAGTCTAAACTTTTAATTTTTTCTTTTTCTTTCACCCACTAATTTACACCTCATTATCTCTGTTTTAATTAAACCTCAAGTTCACATATACGTTATTACACCCTTAAATGTATATAAACCACTACATGCGTAACCTCTACATGACTCCACTTTTTCATCAATATCACTAACCATTACATGGATTTATTTATATTGTTTACACTTTTAGTTTTAAAAATTTTGTTGTCTTACTTTTTTCTGTAACTAGACCGCTTATTTTACCTTTTTTCATTAGACATCGACGAGTGCAATGATCAAGAGACCTACCCTTGCTATGGTATTTGCATTATACTATAGGGAGTTACAATTGTACATGTGAACCGGGATTCTTCGGCAGTGCAAACATAACAAATGGTTGTCAACGGGTTGCTTCTAAAGATTCAAAATTTTCATCGACTATATTTATTATAGGTAATTATTTCATGTCAATTTGACTAGATTTAGTTCCCTTGATCAAACATGAAAACTAACATGTTCAACATCACTTTCAATTAACTTGTTCTTTCATTGAAACTAATAATCGCTAATTAATCAAAGTGTTTGCTCATGTCCACATAGTAATCGTATCTGGATTGTTAGCAATACTATCTGGAATAGCTGGGATTTACTTTGGCATAAAGAGAAGAAGCTAATAAAGCTTCGAGAAAGTTCTTTGAGCAAAACGGGGTGTATTGCTAAAACAAAAGATCAAATCACAACAATCTTACGAGGCGATGACTTTATTTAGCACCAAGCAACTTAGAAATGCAACTACTAATTATTCTCAAGAGAACATTATTGGTAAAGGTGCCTATGGTGTGGTGTACAAGGGAGTTTTGGCAGATCAACGTGTAGTTGCGATAAAGAAGTCTAAACTAGTCGATGCAACCCAATCTGAGCATTTCATTAATGAACTTTTGGTCCTTACGCAGGTCATTCATCGAAATGTGGTAAAGCTTTTAGGTTGTTGCTTGGAGGAGGAAGTACCAGTTCTAGTTTATGAGTTCATTTCCAATAATACTCTTTTTCATCACATTCATCATAGATTAGGTGGAATGCATTGGTTATCGTGGGAAAATCGGTTAAGAGTAGCCTCCGAAGCTGCAAGTGCTCTAGCGTACCTCCATTCAGAAATTGCGATGCCAAGCATACATAGAGATATCAAATCTGCCAACATACTACTAGATGAGAACTACATGGCAAAAATTTCAGATTTTGGTGCATCAAGGTTAGTCCCATTAGATCATGAAAAAGTAACTACTCTTATTCAAGGTACACTCGGGTATTTGGACCCAGAATACTTTAATTCAAGCCAATTAACTGAGAAAGTAACGTATATAGCTTTGGAGTGGTCCTTGCAGAACTCATAACTGGGAAAAAACCCATTGGCACTGACAGAACCATTCAAGAAAAGAATCTAGCTACATACTTCATCAAATCAGTGAAAGAAAACCGTTTATTTCAAATTGTTGAACCTAGAATTTTACGTGAAGGAACGCTTGACCAATTGCAAGCAGTAAGTAATCTAGTTACAAGATGTCTAAGTTTAGTAGGTCATGATAGGCCTACAATGAAGGAGGTGGCAATGGAGCTAGATGGTTGAGGAAGTTCACAACACATCCTTGGGCTAAACAAGAAACAAGCAATGAGACTAGAAGATTAGTCCTAGAAGTTGAGCAATCTGATCTTTATACTGTCCCACTAATTCATAGTAGTAATGTATGTGAATCATATTCAAGTGGAATTACAGATATGGGCGCTTGAGGAAATCACTCCACGCTAGCTTTTTTAAGGTTTTTCTAATAGTATCAGTTGTTTGAGTGAGCATCACAACCATGTTTAAACCATACTTTTGAGGAACATTATAGTTGTGTTTTATGTTTATATGGTGTTGTTATTTGTTTGGTTACGCTATTAAGTCACTTGTTATTGCCTTAACCTGCTTGGAGATGAAGATCTGTAATGAAAATATGCAATGGCCTTCTTTGTGATCAAATTTATATTGGTGTATCGAAAATATGGTCATATGAAGTTGAAATTGAGCAATTCTATCTCAAAACCAATCTTTTACGTCTTGACATGACGAATAATAGTCATTAAAAATTTAATTGGTGTGGTGTAAGGTGAAATGAGTCATAAAACTCTTTAATGGAAACATGTATGAAGTTTAATAACTTAATTAAAATATGCACAATCCTTAGGTATTTAAGCATAATTAGATAATGACTGAGTAGATCTCACTAGTGAAAAATAGCTATTTGCACCGCAATGTTCGTTGTGAACACATTTTTTTTATTGAAATTGCGGTTGTAAATACCTCCCCAGAAAAGCCACTTTTAAGTCTACTTCGATCTTTTTTGTTAGGTTAATTTGTTACAACTAATTAACCATCACACTTCACTTATTATATTACAAGTGATTATAATTTTAAGGGTTTATATACTATCCGAATAACGAATTAAACTCAACAATACTCATGACATTATTTGACATATGCAATGGCTATAAGCAAGAATGGTAACTCTCAACAATGCTCATGCAGTGGTAGTGGTGGTGGTGGGTGGCGTGGCAATTGGCGATGGTTAGTGATGGTGGGTGGTTGTGGTTGGTGGTGGTAGGTGGGTTGGTGGTGGTAGGTTGTGTGGTGGTGGTGGTGGTTGGTTGGTTGGTGGTAAGGAAGAGTAGTTGAAGGGGCAATGGAATAAAAAAACA
The DNA here is from genome assembly GCA_025506415.1 of Flaveria robusta. Lineage (NCBI taxonomy): Eukaryota > Viridiplantae > Streptophyta > Magnoliopsida > Asterales > Asteraceae > Flaveria > Flaveria robusta. Next base: position 118,704 of record JACCIZ010000453.1, read on the forward strand.
AGAGGTAGTGAATGAATGATTATGGGTTGTTCAAATTGGAATGATTTCTTTTGTAAACGATGAATTCATTCGATTGACAAACCGAACACATCTTTTTTCATTCATTAACAATAGTCCACTCCATCTATTATTCATGCATGCCAAACACTAGCTTAAGTATGAAGTTTGATATCTTGATTTACGAATTCCCCGACTTTTCATTTTTAATTCGATGCCTCACGATTACTACTCAGGAAAGCATACACTCGCAAAAATAATCAATTTGATTTTTTTTTTTAATTTTGCATTGTTTAGGTTGCTTTGCTCATGTATATGATTTATAAGCATTAGGTTTGTCTTTTGTTAGAAAATATTAATTATAAATAAGTTGTTTGGGTATTTCATTTTCTAAATTCTAATTAAGTAAGTTGTTACCAGATCGACACAAAAAATTAAAACATTGTTAATTTTGCATTTAGATTTTGTATTATTAGTGTCACGTATGTCATATGTGACAATCCTTATTTGGGCATAGAAATTATCTTTTTAAAAACTTATATAGGACATACAATAATATTAGACTATCTAGAGATGAAAACACATAAAATGTGCCCTACTGTACTAGGTTTAAGCCCACATACACATGCTTTAATGGACCTTGGCTTATCAACCCTAATGGGCCATTGTACTACAAATCTTAATGGGCTTTAGCCCATAACCTTAACGGCCACTGGCCCACTATGTTATTATGAATTATAATCTACCAACCTAAATGGGCGTTGTGCCAGGTACCTTAATAAACCTAGATATTACTTGGACTTTATGGGTCTTGGCCCACCGGTTAATATAAACTTGAATCCATAGATAATAATTAGTTATAGAAAGCCCATCAATAATAGAGTTTCAAAATTTTGGCCATATTCCAATAAGCAAAATAATTAAGCAAACGCGTAACCCTTGATGTAACAAACATTCAATAAGTTAATATGTATAATCTTATTATGTTATTTGCAAAGTACAAATAATAAATAATAAAGAGCACAAGCCTTACACTAGAAATATAAGGATATAAAAACTTGAAGGACATAAACTTTTATAATAATACTTTCATAAACTAACTAATTATATCAAATAAGATGGTAATTTAATCAATTAATATTTAACAAATCTAATGAATGGTCAAGCCAAATATCTTAGCTTCTAGGAATTAAGTATAAATGTAGATGAATTTTATATAAATCTAGTCATGTTATCCTATAAAATCTATAATGAGACAAAAACCAAAATTCATACATCCTCGTATATACACGACATCTATACATATGTTAACACATAACCATCCAACTTTCATTAAATGCATGCTATATATCCTCACGCACTCACATTTATGTAAATAAATATAATACCATCATGCATGCACATCCATACCTTCACACATCACACACATATAAATATAAATATATATATATATATACACACATGTATATGACACATACAAATTATATGTATACAACATACACCCGTGTATATATACATACATTTATAAATAACATATCACACACACATCTAATATGTATGTAATACACGACACGCACACTTATGCATATATACATATACAACACACGAAACACACACACATTTCACATATACATGCACACCCGACACACATGCATGACACACACACACACACACACCCACTAGATCAAGCATTACACTTTATTTTGGTAACTCACTAATATTTTATGAAAAATAACTAACAAAATCTATAAACATTTGTTAATTTTTATAAAATGATAGTCAAATCCACCCCTAATCTAACAAATATAAATTAGGCAAATCTTCCAAGAAATTCATTACCTCTTGTACCATCCAAGATCACGTTCAAATCTAGACAAATTTCACAAAAACAACACTTGTGGGACCCCCACCCCCTTTCCTTCTCCTCTTCTAGGCCACATACCCAAAGCGCACACACACCCCTCACTTTTTTTCTTTAATTAACATTACCTCTAAACTATTTCTAATCATCTCTTACTCAAACTCTTTATCCTTCCATCCCTTGTGCACTCAAGAACATCAAAGTTACAACAGCCCTTGAACTCTACTTGTTCATCCCTATAAGTCTACTTTCATCTTACATTTTTTTCACTCACAAACATAAACTAATGCATCACTTTGGATAGTTTTTCCTCTTAATTTCATTCCATTACAACAGCCCTTGAACTCTACTCGTCATCCCTTGCATCAAGGTAACTCAACATGGCTCGAAAACACATGAAATATCACATATCGTAATGTTAGTGATACAACCAACCTCATGACACTCACATCATCTTATGAATCTTTAAACACCTTATCTTTTACTAAGTAAAAGGTACAAAACTTTCACTTAGCTCCGTTGATCACAACTACTGTACTTGAAACACCCTTTTCAATAAAATAAAAGTATATGAAATGAGCTCAAATTATAATCTAAATATTTTTGAAACTTAATCATTATTAGTAGTTAGATAAAAAATTTGATTAATTACGGATATGTATTTCAAATCTTATAAAAATTTTAAAAGCTTGAAAAAATACATATTTTGACAAAAATACAAAAATAGAGTTGGGGATTTAATTTACTAAAATTGAAGTTATTTAAATTTTATTTATCATACAGGACTCATTAGGAAGGGAAAAGTCTAATCAAAATGCTCAACAACCGAAACTGAGATGTAACGGATACTTAACTAGACTAACAACATAACTTACCAAAATGGTTAAAATAAAAATTACAGAAATTAATATTGTAGTAGTGTAAGGATAATGGGAAATAAATGAAAATTAAGTTTCATAATTCTTAGAATTAATTTTCATGAAAAGAAATACAAAAGGTAAATATGTAAGGATCAACAATAAACATAGATCGATCTCATGATGAAATACGAATGTTAACATCATGGAATAAGATTGTATAGTAGATGAATCACACCAACATAATTGTAAATCTTTAAAGTATATTGCTCTCTGATTTGAATGAATTACAATGAAAGTGAAATCAGGAAATGACAAAGCTTGCTAAATTACATTACAAAACTTCTATTTATACTAAACTAGAAGTTCTCGCGCCCAGTTAACTTGTTCTCGTGCGACTAGATGTTTTCGATCGAGAAGCAAGTTTTCGAGCGTAACTTTATGTTCTCGTGTGTCTTTGATCTTGATCTTTATCTTGATTTGATTTCCCGAGCCTCTAGGTTCAACCCGTACAATCTCCCCTTAGGGTTGGTAAATCACTGAGTTTAGAAGTCCACGTCTGCAACCTTGTAACTGCCCCATAAGCATACATCTTGTTGTCCAGGGCCTTCATAATCACCAACCAAATTATGCTGCTATAAACTGAACTGATTCATCAGCTGCAATTGGACACAGCCTGCAACTTCATCCAATCATCTTTTCCTAACTTTAGCAAATCCACAGGGTCGATGATACGATATTCTTTATCCGTGCAATGTGTCAACGCAGACCTGTCTCCTTTTCACATCTCCACCACATAAGCTTTGACAAGCTGTTAAATTGGTACGGAGTATGTATAGGAATCTTTCTCACATATCTTGAATGCTAATAACCCTTATCTTCATTGGTTTGTTTGTGTTAGGATCAATTTGGTCTCATCTTTATAACCTTTGATTTTGCCGTCTTGAAATCCTTGAAGTTGGTTTTACCGTGTCTCCGGATCAAATTTCTAATCCATTTCCTTTTCCATATTACTCGGGTTAATGAATGGAACACGACCCATTGCATATAAATCTGATGCTTTGAGTGTATGGAATCATGTTCGTCTTCATAATACTCTATAACACCTCCTCTTCTCTTGATCACATATAACTTCTTTTCAGCATCGTATGCCGAGCTAATGATGGGTTCTAGGTTCCCGTACCTTGTGAAAGGTTTGGAATGTCTCAGTGTATGAATATAAGCTGGTGGAGGAGGAGCAGCAAATGTAAGATTCTCTACCGGACAGCACTTTGATCAACACACTAGTAGTCTCGTCTCGTTTGCTGATTGTTCGACTCTCAAACGATCTCTCCTTCTTCAATCAAGTACCAGAGGTCCTTAAAACTGTTTCCAAATATATCCGTGTAGTCTATAGCCCCTTCTAAATCATCAAATATACCAAAATCTTCATCTTTGTCTTCCTCAATCAATCTTTGCTGAAATGTGTAAAATTCTTTCTCATACTCTGCTTCTGTGGCAAGATCTAACGGTGTATAATCAACTTAATCATCAGCACTTGGTCCGGAGACATTGTCAGTGTCTGATGTTTCAGAAGTACTAGTACATTTCTAGCATCACCTCTATAATAACCCATCATTTTAATTAAAATAATATATTAAAGTTTTAGCGTTTGATAAGCAATTTAATTGGAAATTGAGATGTTTAGAATAAAACCCTTGAGTTCCGCTATCTGAATGTGTTCATAAAAATCAACATTAGAATTTCGGGGACGAAATTAAATTAACGAGATAGAGATGAAATAACCTAAAATTAAATAAATAAATAATGATATAATAAAAAACAAACAATAATAATAATAATAATTATATATTAAAAACAATAATAAATCACAAAGAAAAAGGGGGAAACGTGACTCTATTTCTAATCTACTCATCTCTAACTTCATCTTCTTCTCCCCCTTATCTGTTGCAACTAACTCACCAAAGATCTAGCAACTTCAATCTTAAAGCCCTAATAAATGGATCTCCAAGCAAAAATCAACCTCACAACCAACCTCACGAGCAGCTCCCTCTCATTGCTTGTTCAGTCTCCCTATTTTGAGTTGAAATCACTGTCATCACCACAAGTCGCAGGCTGTTGATCATCTGACTGAAGTCGTTTAGAGCTAGCTCTTGAATTCGCAAATGAGGTAAATCAAAACCCCTTGTTCTTCCTGTTATGTTTTGTTCTAATTCCCACCCTATTACTCCTAACTTTCCTAAAAATATCGTTCTCGCAATGGTGTTACAACCCCTGTTTAGAAGAACCGTACATCGAGATATTAATCTGAACCAAAAGCTGGTAATTTGCACTTAAGTAATCGCTAGAAACTCCTTGTTGTTATGTTCTTAACCGTCACAATCCTCCGAAAACTCAACATGAAGGGTTCTGTACAGTATCTAAATAGAAAAGCTATTTTTAATCAGTTGTATAAACATCATGAAGCAATAATAAATAATTGTGCATGTAAGGCTGTGTTCCCTTCATCAAATTGGAACAAAACTATAATTCTAATTATCCTTATTAACCGTTAAACAATTCAAATGTCCCTTACGATGCTTCTGTTCTTTTATATTTATCCACCAACAAAATTTTCTTCTACCTCACAAAGCACAAGCCAAGTTTTAGATCATGAATTAATTTTTATTCCACTAAAAGTGATCTGATCAGATTTAGGTTAGATAAATATTAACAATTGGGTCAAAGGATTTTGATGATATCAATTAGGTTAGCTTTTGTTGCTCGTTCACCACTGTTGGGTCGTTTGGGTCATTGTTACCTGTTGTGACTTGCACAAACCTGCTAGTAGTTCTTCACCTTAAAACTAAAACTAAAGTTATTTTCAATAAAGGAAAGTAGGTCATGTTCTCTTGCTAATTAATTTCTTAATCGGCCAAACCCTTACCATTTGATGCTCCGGGTGCTGTATTGTTATCTGTTACAGCCTGTTGTAGTTACCGGTTTACCACACCATGGGTTCTTCTGTTCTGTTGTGTTTCCTGAGCCTCTGTATAAACTACAGTTTCATGGTCTCTTACCGATTTTCTTAACAACAACAACAGCTGCTGCTGGCGGCAGCAGCAGCTGCAGCAAACGGGGTGGGATTTTAGAGAATGACGATTAAGATCATATGACATAATTCTAATTTAGAGCTCCAATTACTCGTTGTAGATTCTTGAGCACGTCGGTGAGAACTTTGAGACATAAAAGCTTAGACTTTTATTCAGGTACGGATGTTCTGTGCTATTTCTTTTTAAGTGCCTTACTAAAAATTGTGTTGTTTTGGAACAACTTTGTTGATCTAAGACCGTATCGTATGATTCGCTTCTTTCTGTTGAGCTAATCTGATGTGTGCTATTGAGCTATTTATTTTAAAATCGTTAAGAAAAATGTATTTTATGATATGCTTGTGAACGCTATAGTATGTGTGCCTTTACTTGATTTTATTCAATTTAGGATCGTTATGCATGATGAACATACTTTTGATGGAGGTTGGTTATGTGTTCTTTCATGCTACCATAGAACCCTAGATTTGTATACAGGAGATAGGGATACCAAGTCAACTATCTAGGAGGTACCATAGGCTTGTCGTTGTGGCTACCGACGTCTTGACACTATCCGTGATGGTGTGATCAGTTCACGGCGCGTCTCCACTTTGCTTATATGATTATGCTCGTGGAGAGCTTTTGGATTATTTTGGGAGGTGTATGGATACATCCTAGGATTTTGATGATATGATTAGTTCGCGTTTGAGTTTGTAGTGCCATACACACCTTCCGATTAGGGGTGCACTTGGAGTCGCGACCAGTGTGCCGTTGTGATTATGACATGTGATATGATTTATGATATGTTGGCACCGTGGGTGTGCATTTTGAATATTTGATTAGTAGGCTACTCGGTATCAATACCCTAACCCTTCGTTGCTTCAGCCTTCATCTTTGATTTATTCTGGTGTATGTGGTGGAAATCGACGTGGAAATTTTTGTTTTTAATTTTAAAGTATAACTCTCTTTCCTAATCCGTTGACCTTATTCCTCGATATATATTATTTTGTCTATTGTGATGTCTACTCCGCGCACTGAGCTTGTAGCTCAGCCGCTTTCTTGTTTTGAACTTAGAATGTTCTGTTAACATTTGAAGTGACCTCTTGTTTCACGTTGGGGCGGGGTGTTACAACCTCCTTGTTCATCATCATCATCCTTTTTATTATCATCTTTGTGACATTCATCTCCATCATCATCATCATCATCATTTTCATCACATTATCATCTTCTTCTCACTGAATCCAAATCTATCATATCCAAATCATCATCATCATTGACTGGAACAGGAATAGGTATCATATGCTCAGGCTCTACAAACGCCTCTCTAGTATATGGTACACAGTTTATCCTCAGTAGCCTGGATGGGAATATCTGTTATAGGCTCTTGATTAACATTAGCAATGTCTGTTGTCCTTTTTGTATCAACAGGATCAACCACACGCTCTGTACCTTCAACAGGTTCATCCATAGGTTCAGGACCTGCAGCTTGCTGTCCACTAGATTCTCCAACCTCCGTCGTAGTTGTTGAGTGAATGATGAATAAACACGCGAGGTGAGATCTCTTAAGTTTTGTTCCTGATTTGCACATAGCTGAACATGAACTGCTGTTGGCTTTTCAATCTCTTTATCTTCTCATATTTTTCTCTCAAGCTTTTGACTCAAACCATCAATCACCTTGTTTTCTTGAACATCTCCCTCTCTAACACGTTAACCCTCTTCTCTAATGTAACCCTTGTGGTTGAAAATGATGCATACTCAAGTTTCGGTCGAGGTCTAGTGTATATGAATGAAGTCACCCTCTCCAAACATGTCATCATGAGTTGGCTGTCTTAGAGGTGTCACCACATCAGCAGCAGTCGGCATAGATGATGATGTTATAGTTGTTGATCTGTAACAATCACTGGGAGTATGAGCCTTACTTACTGTGACTGGAGTGTCAGCAACATGGACTACTTCAGTTATCACAGTGTCATTGGGTTCGACGTTTCCTCAACACACCTCGTCCTCTACCCCTCCCACATGGACGCTATCACTGATTCTCCTAGCCATTCTCTTCTGCCTTCCTCTTGTGGTTTGCACATCATCAGAAATAAATTAGCATCACGATCCTCACCAGTGCGTTTGGTAGGCGTTTCTTGCACTCTTGGATGTTCTTGCAGCACATAAGGTACATTTCCTATCTGATCACTGTTAGTCTCACTGTCATCATCACCACTTTGCAACCACGTATCCACCTCATCAACATCAGATCTACCACAGTTTGAGAACTTTCTGGAGCTTCTTGTGCTGTACTAGTGGATGTACCAGCTGTATCACTCTATGTGCTTGAGGAGCTTGAAATTCATCTATAAACCTTCCAAGCTTTGCAAAATGA